>JAYRBW010107369.1:0-18680 GCA_036023295.1 Invenusta paracnida
TTTATGTTCAACATATCAAGAAATATGTACGTTTTTTTATTGTTTTTCGTTTTGACCCCCTTCGTCCGCCATAGATTATACGTGGGAATTGTGATAAACAAAGAAACCTTTAATTGAACATAACGGAAAGTATTATTTAATGCACTCCCCTTGACAAAGGTGGGTGTCAGCTCATAAAATATATTGAGTGTATTTTACGCAGTTATTTTCCTTTGTGTTCAATTACTAGGTTTCCTTTGTTTGTCTGTGTTTATTACCCAAATCTATATTATTATTATATATAGTGATACGTAAATCTTTACATAAATTTTGTAAAATTTACTAAAACTTTTCCACATTATAAAATTTATAATAAACTGTAAATTAATCTTTTTTAACCACTTTGTTTCTATGTTCGAAAATTGTTATTTTCTGACAAGAACTGTGTGGAAAAATAGATTTATTTTAAAAATTCCACATATAGGTATATTTAAAGAAATAAGGAATCAGACTTTTATTTAGGTAAAAGTGTTTAAGTAAAAAAAAATTTCTAAAATTGATCAAAATATTGGAAACTAAAAGTTCGTAAATAATGTTGGGGATTTTATTTCAAATAAATAAATATATATTATTTTGCTATTATCTCTGAATATGAGAACACTATTTATTTTCCTAAAATTTAAATTGTATACTACTACATTTTAAAGGTTTGCGAGTAAATAAACGATTCAATGTACATATCATAGTAATAAGTCCTTCAAGATTGAATACATATACGTGCTAGCATAAATTTACATAAACACTTTGTGGGATTAAAATATACCTGGAGGCCTTTAGTAAACTCGGAGTACGATAGAGACCGACTTTTGTCCATGTCAAACCTCAAGAATAGATCCACCATTCGTAGACTCTTTATTCTGAGATATTCCATAAAGACCTGAAGAATAGAAACATTCAGATATAATGTAAGAAATGACCCAATGGATACCTTACCTTCAACAAAATTTATTCACTAAAATTGGTAATATAAACAGGACACATCCAATATGACGACCGTCATATCTTTTCTATCTGTATTTCCAGTACATGAAAAATCCTTAATTCATTTTTTAACTGGAAAACTGGGAATAATTTCCTGATTACTACAAAATCGATGAATTCTCAATACTCAACAACATTAAATTTGTTCTATTTGTATTTCCAATTATTTGATGGAGGTGTCTATCATTAACAATATTATATATTCTGAAAGTGATTGAAATATAAAAAAATTCCATTTTAAGCAATCCTAATTAGTTCATGAATGAAATATTTTTGTACTATATATCCTTACACAACCGTCTATTTTAGAAGTCGATATATTTATTAAAATAATAAAACTTGATAGAAGACTGCATCAATATTCGAAGAATCGTTTATAGTAATAGTGGATCTAAAAAACGACAGAGTCGTTCTCAAATGCAGCCAATTATAAGATAACATTATCATGTATATTGAGAAAACGTCCATTCAAAACATTGTAGTCAATAAAAGATGGTGATATAAAAAAGGACGCCAAGAAGATGTGCATTATTTAAATAGTTATGTCTATTCTTGGTGCCAAACTAAAAAATGCACAATTTCCAACAAGCCTATTGATAATACGTTAAATTTAGCATACTGGACAACTAAAATAGAGATCTGGACCATTGTATATCTTCTGGAAAACATAATTTAAGTCAGACGTTTCGAAAATGTTATGGTATTGCTGTGGTAAGTAGTGGTATTGGTAAAGTCTCTTCTCAGTACAGTATCGTCTTGACTGTGGAATAGCTGCATTAATTTTTAGATGCGTAACTCACATAACTAATTTTTATAATTAGTTTTCTGTCACTCTTGTATGATGTGGTGTGTGTGGTCGGTTGCCCGCTAAACATTCGTCACTATTTTTTTATTTTGGCACCAAGAATAGACATAACTATTTAAATAATGCACATCTTCTTGGCGTCATTTTTTAAATTACCATCTTGTTTTACTACCAGATTACAACAATATATTTGTTGCATTATATATTGATGTCATATGAAGTCATAAAATATCAGTTATTTAATATAGAACTACTATGAAATTATACATATTACATAAAACTTAAAATTAAAAAATAGTTTGAAATAAATCGTCTTTTCGGCAAGTAAAAACTATAATATAAAAATATAGTGAAAATTGCCGTCAATTCGGCAAGTAAAAACTATAATATAAAAATGTAGTGAAAATTATAGTGAAAATTATAGTTTTTACATGCCGCAAATCAAGACATTTTTATTTCAAATGAATTTTGCGGCTCTTTTCTATTTTTAAAGAAAATAGTTGAAAATTCATAATAAAAAAAGCACGAGCACGTCAACCTGTCACGAGCACTGTTCCATCCGTCATTATTTGTGCAATGCTTTGTATAAAGGTGCGCAACCGCTTCTCGCTCTTCTCTCTCCCACATACAACAACAAGATGGTACATTTTATTATCGAACCACAACACCTACCAGTAACACTTATACTTCACGTTGGGCTCTACCGTCGCACTAAGACTGATGACCGTTCGATCAACTTAATTAATCTGACTACGAGCGAGTCAGAATCCGCGCTTCAGTTAAAAAGTCCAGCCTTCTTAAGCATCAAAAGCAACATAAAGGATGGAGATATTAATTAGGCTTCAAATTAGTCAATGACGAGTCGGATCCGAGTCAATCGCGTGACAACTTAAGTGCAAATATTGAATGGATCAAGTTTATCACACAGACATAATTGGCATCATTTTTTGGTGATGAGTAGTGCGGCACCCCCAAGGCACTGCGAAACTCTACAAGGCTACACCTCTACTGCCACCTACCTTCCCGCCTAAATCTAACACCAACTGGGCTAAGATGTCAATCAACGTGCGTGGCTTTGGTTGGACATGCAATAACACTATAAATGTGATGGTCATAACTGGCCCAGAGCGCTTCCAATTCGTTTTGCAATACAATAGCAATGGCATCTTCGTAAAATAACACAAAAACTGTGACCTATGTGGCCAGCATCAATTTATGCGTTGTGCAGACAAGATGCACAACACCGTACATAATGTTATTATATATGTAAACTGAATGCATGAGTTTCGGTTGGTTTGAATACGTCTAAAAAAACAAGATACAACGAGGATTTTCAAATAAAAAATACTAACTGATCCAACCGTGTCTTATTGAGATATTATCAAACTTAAACAGTATTTTTTGTTGATTTTAACAGTGAAAACCGAATTTTTATAAATGTCCGAATAATCGAGATATCGAGTTTTAAGAGAGTTTTCAAATCTGTCAAATGTTAAAAAGGCCTTTTTGCTCAAACTGAAATTCTCTTGCTAATGACATTGATGTAAAACCTTCCCTCTAGTTGTTATTAATCCATTTAAATGATTGTATTGATATAATAAACTGAATAAATAAATCTGTTGTTTTACTTAAGGCATGTTGCATTCCCTCTATTGGTTTATTTGATACATTCTGCTAAAAATTACTCCCTTGCAGGCCATGATCGGTTCATATACTGAGTCTGTTAATCCATCGATTAGTGTGATATTTGTCTTTAAAAATCAAATTTTTTAATTACAAAAAACAATTAAACAAACTTCATCAGGACTGGCTGTTATAATTCAAGTTACTTATAGCAACAAAATTAATACTAATGAGGAATTTTATTGGTACTTAAAATAGAAAAATAACAATTGTGTATACCTAATAAAATAATACAATATTACTAAATTAAGATAAATTGATATTCTTATAATTGATTATTAATAATTATCTTCTTCATAAAATTTAATACAAATAAAACATTTCTTATAATATTTCTAAAAAAGTAATTTTTATTGTTTCACAAGATAATTTTGTCAATCAAATTTTGGACATCACGATAGTAATATAACAAAATTATCAAATTCACAAAAATGTTAAATATTTTTAACTAAAAGTACGTAAATATTGACGTATTATAGTACGTAAATTGATTATTATTTTCTGTATTTTGACTAAATATACGTAATTTTACTAATAATATTCTGTATATTTTTACAAATGACATAATTGACTTAAAGAAATGTACAAAAATAAGTAAAATTACGGATTTTATGTAAATATTGTTTACAAGTGTACTTTAACTATTTTTCAGGTCTTTTTCACTCAAAATTATCAAAATATTAAGAAATAGAGTAGCTATTAATTTATTTATGGCTACAGACAACACACACCACATATTATTATAAATAATCAATTATTCAATAGTAAAATATAATCAAAAAATGTATTTAGATTATTTATGGCAATCTGTAAATCATATTTTCTTCATTTGATGAAGTCCACAGAAAACTTTGTGGCACAATGTTCTAGAATAGTTTAATTTACTTCAGCTTTCACCAACGGAGCAGATTTTTCGTTTTCGGTTTTCATTTTCACGATTTGGAACCAGGGGACGAAGCTCTTCTACTGGTTCTGCAATTAATTCTTTAGCTAATATGATGATAAACTGCCATTTTGATATGGTGTCTTCAGTAGCCTGTCGGTACAGTATACCGCATGTAAGTATACCCCATGCCCCAGGCTCAGACAGACAGACAGTCTTTTCAGAAGTTGGATAGTTTACACTGCTTTGTGAATAATGCAGCGACAGCGCATTGTGAATTTAGTTGTGTGAAAGCCATATAGGTCATAAACAGATTAATTATTTATAACTTTAATTAATCATTTAAATGCAAAAAAGATATTGTATTCATTTTGACCGCAGTCAGTTTTTCAAGTGGTACCTGCTTTTTTCTGATAAAAAATATAATGAACTTAAACATAATAAGTGACATTGTTTAGAACGCAAAAATAAATAATTAATTCTGAACATTTTGATTACCAGTTCAAAAATCTGTTTCACAAAAATGTCTAAATTGGTTTGTAGTCAAAATGACCGCAACTGTAGTTCTAGTGATTAAGGTAAAATGTTATTTTGTTATGTGAATAAAGAAGCTTAAAATTTAGGAATTATGTGTGTCTGTTGAAGAACGAGAATCCTACCATTTGACAGCACGTCACACCTCCAAGAATCATGTAGCAAGACATTTTATAACATTGTTATTTTATTAAGAATGTTTATTCAGTTTTTTTATACATTTCTACATGTAAGTAAAAACTTTTCCTCTGCACTTAATTTTAAAATATTGATTCATTGTACGCTAGAAACTCACAATATATCATAAAATATATAATAAAAAATGTATATGAAAAAGGTTTAAATTCTCATTCTATATTATTGTTCTCTCTGCAATCTTAAAATAGTTAATAATAATAAAGGAAATTAACTGCTCAACTAACTATCATTGGTTCCGCATGAATGAATCGGGTATCCTTAAAGTCCGATCCCTGTTCGTGGTCGTGTACAACGTTACACAGAAGTTGGAAGGGCCGCTTCTCTTCGATGCTCTTAGCTATTTTAACAGTGTCTGGGTTTATAGTGATACTCTAAAAGAAAAATTTTGAAGTGGGAAGCGGAGTTATAGGGAAATATAGATAAAGTTAATAATTTTAAAATATAAAATCATACAATGTTTGATATATACGTACATAAATTTAAGCTCGATTTAACAACTGTAAAAATAGATGCTCCTTCAAAATTTCTCTATCGGTAAATTGCCATTCGTGAAATAAATTGTTAATTTTATATTATGTTGCAATTTTATAATACAAATAAAAACAACACAGGTATTTTTCCTAGACTAGGGATTTACTGCAAGATGCTGTTAAGCATTTCAGTTTGTTGCTGAAAACGCTTTCAATATATCCCTGCAGTTTACCTCAATATCCAAAGTTTCGATTCCACTTTTGGTGTCTTTGAGTTTGTTTAGGAAAATCTTCAGTTCATCCAGATTAATCGGATTTTTCCCAATCTGTAATTAAAATCGAAAGCGTTTATTTAAAATATAAATTAACTATACTAAATTAAATATACTCAATTGGTGCACTCACTGGTTTATGTAGTAAATACAGTTATTTTGTAAGAATTAACGATCGATATTGAAATATATTAATCGTAGGCCAGGAGTTAAAAGGGGATTGTTAGTAGCATATAAAGAGAGGAAGACTTATGTATATTATAAGAAAGCCCTTAATAATAATTTAATTGAGGCAATCAAAATAACATCAAAAGAATGTGTTAAGTTATAAAATTGCCACTATTTCAAATTATATCTTTATATAGTTTATACTCTTTCATTTAGGACAGAACTTTTATGTATTTAATGGAAGCATATTTACAGAAATCGGGTTGTTTGATAATTGTTAAGGCATGCTGCTAGTAGTTATCCTTACATTTAAAAACAGAATATTATACAAATAATGTTTAATATTGGAAAATAAGCAAATCTTAAACATTTTAGTCGTTTACAAAGAGGGAAATTCGTCGTTAAACCTAATTAACTACCTCTTTAAGGTAATCTAATAATAAAGTATTTGTATTCCGGTAAATTTCGGAATGATTTAATGCTGATTAATGTTGAAATACTCATATCAAAATTATTTTTGCAACAAATAATATTTTAATTAATTTCATAATCCACTATTCTACAAGAGTAAATTACGCAGAAAACACATACTCTTAGTGTCTTGAGAGTGGTATTCCCCTTGACGGCTTTGATGAGATGCTCCAGACACTTCCCATTGATCCGATTACAGCTGAGATCCAGCTCGAGAAGAGTCGAGTTCCGCCCCAGACTCGCAGCCAGCGCAGAGCAGCCTTGCAGAGTGATCCCATTCCAGGCCAGAGAGAGATTCTCTAGATACTTGTTGCTCCCGATAGCCTCGCAAATGGCGATGGCACCGTCTCGGCGGATGTGATTCCATGCCAGGTCCAGAACACGTAGGGATCGATTTCCGGCTGATGGGCAGGGGTGTAAACTCACAAAGCCATAAATATTTATAGAGACGACAATTAACTTGTTTCTGGCTTTACGGAATAGAGCCAGATACTTAATACGAAGACAGTATTCATGAGTGAAACAATTACGATAGACAACAAGGAGACGAGTGCATTCAAGTCTTTTTCAATTTTCGATTTGAAATATCTTCTACTCTTCGATTTATTGATTTGAGATGTTTATTGTCTTCAACCTTTTAAATAATATAATTTGCATGAACATTATTCTCATGCTTAATATGCAAATGAGCTATATTAAAATTGCATTATTCAATTGAAAAGAAATATTTTTTAATAGTTGGCATTATATTATGTAAAATTAAATAAATTTAAAATAAGTATTAAATTATACATTTTTTCAATATATGTACCTATATATGTGTATATTTCTATATTAATATTAAGATAGCTATTGCGTAATCAAAATGAAGTACACATATGTACAAATACATATATAATAGTTCTTTGCAGTTCTAATTTAACCATATTTTATCAAATATTTATATATACAAACGAAACAATTACTTAGTGGGATGAGCTCCGCCAACAGTCTCTGTTAATATATTGATTGTATTGATTGATGGTAAAAGGCACTTACAGTATGTCCCGATTGTAAGGGGGAATATAATGTATGCTGACACATACGTTTCCATCACATTTGTACCAGTGAATTGATGTTATAGGACCGTATGTATGTCTTTTTAGACATATTAGTTATGTCTTAATAGTTACATAAAAAATGCTATATATGTATGTTCTATACTATAGGTAAAACAATAAAACAGGATAAATATATTCAGTGAAACATATACGTGGTTAGCATACAATGATGTTGTTTAATTCAATGAGAGATATTCATATAACGACAAGTAAATGGTATTTTCAATTACCTAATTATGGTATATGTTATTGATATTCATTATATAATAAATAATGTATTGGGAATGTTCCAAATCCAGCATTTTCATTACAGTACATATTTATTACATACACTATACTTAATTAAGACATTTTTATTGCTGTGTAATATTAAATAAAACGTTTTCAACTAATTGTTCGTGGTAAAAATCCTTTTAAAACAGTTATTTATTATTTTACCATTAGGATCCATGCAGCTGCACTTACCGACTCCATAAGCTATTTCAATGACAGCTCGTTCTCGGAAATTATTGTGAGCCAAATAGAGTTCTTCTATCGTATCATTATCCTAGAAATGATAGAACAGATAAATATTATTGAAATATAAAATTATGCGGTTAGCGAAATAAATTTTGCTTGTAAGTATATAAATCATCACTTAAACATGTTCTATAGCACATACAATACCTGCGTACACACACTAACAATAAAAACAGATTTTGAAATTGTTTAATTTTATAATTTTTATGTTTCCAAAATCCGTTGAAAATCGAGAAGTGCTAATATTAAAACAAAAAATAAATAATACAAATATGCACCATAAAATTATAATATCCTTTCAACTCTATTCACACATTTAAGCCCCACCCCCCCCCCCTTCCACACACACACATTTTGCTGTGAATTTTAAATGAACAGATACAGCAATATATTATGCTTCCGTGATTTTTCTCAGAATTAAGTTTTGCAACTTGTAACACTATAATAGTCACGTGAGCACACTCTAAAAATGCACCTATTTTTGTCAAAATAAATTTATGGAAATAATATGTTACAAAATAACTGTGTTTGACTACATGCAAAGTTTCAAAACTGTATTCTATAAGGAAATATAAAATTATAAACATTACATTTATATTTGGATATTAAATTATATGAGTAAAAATTAAATTTAAATTAATTAAATTAATTAAATCTAACCATTTTTAACACTATAAACTATATAAATTATATTACATGAAACAAAATCAAAATAAAATTGTCATTATTGAATTAATAATTAGTTAAATTTATTTTATTTAGAATATGTATATTATAGTTGTTTACATGTAACCAAAAAAAACAGGTCAAATTATAAATGCTAATTAAATTAAATACATTAAATTAAAAATGTGTCATTAAATACGATCAATGTAAATTAAGTTAATATAAGGTAAGATAATTAAAAGTTACTCAATACTGAATTAATTAATACTAAATTCCTTTCAAAATATATACCAAAAAGAACTTACTATTAATAAATTGTATAAGTACGTTCCACTGTCTTCTTCCAACCGATTATCTAATGAAGTTAATATAAAAGTAACTAAAATATTAAAATATTAAATGTTAACTGTATACGTATATCAGAAATTACGAAATGAAGATTTTGTAGCATATAATATGTAATTAGATTACAAAATTGTTGTAAAATTATGCCAAGTATAATTTAAAATGTAATTTTTGTGTGTCTATATATTAACAATATACTGGCATGATACTGGAAAAAGTACCTACTGATCACTTTTGAAAATGAAAAAGGAAAAAACCACTCGTAAAGTAAAATAATAAAACAGCTGAGCTTTCGAACTTAACAAAAGTTCATAATTTTGAACCTCGCATATAAAGGTACCCATGATTATGAACTTTTATTAATTTCGAAAGATCGGGTGTTTTGTTAAATTTATTTTACTTTACGAGTGGTTTTTTTCTTCTTTCATACTGGCATATATTTATATAATTTTTATAGATCAAATTAATGTTTACTGATGTAATTGTTGTTAGCTTTGTAAATATATGATATTGTTAAAAATAATATTATATATGCATTTCTTAAGAATGAAATGAATACTAGTATAAAACTTAGTGAATATATTATTAAACTTGTTGTTATTATTAGACATATTAAACTTAGAGAAGTATATAATGAATATACATGTATATATATGTAAGTATATAAATGTATTATTTACATACGCACAGTTACTTAAGATTTATTCACCATGTATGTACATTATATACTTCTCTATTAATTAAAGAAATTGTATATCTGACTTATCCGACATTTCATGTATTCCTTATATGTAGTATGAATAAATTGTAAATGTATACAATAGATATTTTAACATATATATAAAACAGTGAAAGTGATTATAAATTATATGCTAGTTTAGTCAGGTATTTAATAGATGAATATGTATGTACTCGATCGAGTTTTGATATTTTAATACTTCTTTTATATTTTAGAATTGAGTATATTGAAAGGCAGTAAAATAATATAAGTAAAACATAAATTATGATAAATATTAATTAGAATGTCATTATTATATACAAATAATATTGTCAATATTTTCTAATGTTATGTATTATAAAACATAAAGTAGGTACAGTGTAGGAATTACAGAAAATAATAGAATCTTTTGCCGTTAATAAATAAACCGAACAGACTATAAGACTCATTCTGGCTGTTAAACAGCCAAGTGCTAAATAAGTTTGCCTGCCAGAGACGAGGGAATTAAAGTGGTGCCGAATCCCCACCTTCACAATTGAGCTAATAGAGCTAATGCTCTACCAACTGAGCCACATCGTGTCATAGCAATAAATATAATTGTCCTAATTCTACCTTATGAATTTAAGTGTTTACAATATGGAATGCTTCATAGAATAATAATTATATTTTAAATTTATATTATTTGTATGTATTTCTAAAATTCATAACTTATACATATAGATGTAAATTAAACATATGCCGCTTTTGATTTATAAGTATTGTATTTAGTAGGTAGGTACTTCAAATTGATATATCAATTAATACACACCACTTAAATCAAGAATTTTAATAGTCATATTCTTCATGAGGGATTCTGTCAATACATGGATTTCTTTATCGCCTACTTCATTGGCTACTAGTCTCTGTAAATAAGTGATAAGAAGCTTATGTTAATATTAAGCGGGAAACAATATAAAATTAATATCATAAATATGAGTATGTATTACAGCGCGTCATACCAGTTCTGTTAAAAGTTCGGTTTCTAGAATTAATTTAGAAATTGAGCAAACACCGTCGAATCCGATTTGATTTGTGGAAAAGATTAACGATTCCACTGAGTCATTGTTCTAAAATGTAAAAAATATATAAATATAAATTTTGGGATATACCTAAATATTATATTAAAATTAATTCAAATAATACTATAACATAGATCTAAGATTTTCACATCAACTATGGAAAAATATTAGATCAAATTCAATATAATATGTACATGCAATATGATTTCAAAAAATTAATGGATAGCAAAGTGTAAACAATGTGATCAAATTTGATCTATATAAATCATAAATGAAAAAATTAATTGAGAACACATTTAAAAATAATATAAATCATATTCAATATATGTACCTAATTAAAATTTGAGGTAACGACATGAAACATGAGAACTTATATAGAATTTTAATATATTATATAATTGTATTGGAAATATAGTTTAGAATAGTCTATTCATTTCTGAACTTTTCCCGGATTAAATTGGAAGTATTGTAGCGATGTACCTAGCAGTGTTCAAACTGTTAATTGACTGTTACGCAACTTATTGGTTCGAGGTCAGTGAATGGTATTATGTAACTTACTCGTAGTATATAACTAGCTGCCAGTGTATAGGATGTTATAACGTGTTTGTGCTTGTAATGAAATAAAGTGATTTACTTACAACACTACAGTATATTTAAGATAAGTTAATTTGAACAATTTGGTTTATGCATCATTTTCAATTAAAACAAATAATTTCAAATACATGAAATTTATAAATTAAAATATTTAAATATTTATTGCATATTTGATGTGAATAGGTAGAATTTTATCACATTATTTACACATTTTAAATTCATTTGTTGAATTTGATACAATATTTCTCCACATTTGATTGGGAACACTTATTTATTCCTTAAGCAAATTATTGTAACCGAAATTTGTGTTAGTAGCATGATTTAACCTTCAAAGCTGCCACAACGGCAGTTGCTCCAGCGCATCGAAGGATTTCATCACGGACGGCAACCTCTCTCGTCACCAAAGCAACCAAAACACAGGGCAGGGGAAGTAACTTCGCTTTGGAGCAGTTGCGAATGTAGCGTTTTTGAGCCGGGGATGTGTACCGCTTTAAGAATTGGCCATATTCTGGTGGGTCAGAAAAATTGAGTTGAAGTAAGGTTTATGATATTATGGTGCTTACATCATAATATATATAAAATATAATAAAAATAATAGGGGGTATATTGCAATCTCACTTTGCCGAGATATCTATATATTTTAATCCTAGTTTATTAGTCCAATAAGCTTATATCGCAATTTCCCTTATATTATTATTAATAGCGGTGTTAGCCACGCATGTATTATATACAAATATATAGTTTATAAACTGTTATTTTAAAAAATGTTTAATAACAAGTTGCTGACTACAATAAAATTAGAAAAGCTTGTCAAATATTAAAGATATTGTATTTTGATATAGTCATTATCAACTAATTTTATTTAACATTAATTGGTTTTAATTTCAATTGACCTTATTAATTATTTTAAATTTAATGTCTATTAATGAAAATAATGAAAAAAATAGGATGCAGACAAACTGTGACATTCAATGTTTTCTTGATTTTCATATTTTTAATAATATATTGAATTTAATAAATCTAATTTCCATTTGAGAAATATTTAATATCAATTAAATTCATAGGTCGTGTAAGATTATTACAAACAACTATCACTAAAAGTTTGAATATTTATCTTGATAATTAACATATTGAAAATGTTTACTTTATATTTATTTGTTTATTCTCTTATTTGCGATTAATTTTTTGTAATATTATTTAGTATTATAATAAACAAATAAAATGTTTTTTGTGGTTTTTGTGGTTCTTGACAATTTTTGGAATCTATGTTATATTTAAAAATATATGTATATATACATAACAAATTGACAATTGTTTAAAATTGTTTTCTATATAAAAAGCAATACCTTAAGTTACAAAACTTTTCAATATAATAGGTACATAAAAAGAGTACTGTGTTCAGATATACGCCTAATTTATATCAATATTTCTTTGATTTTTAAACCTTAAATATTTATATTGTGTTTGTGTAAGCTCCTGAATATGCATACTATTCATTTTACAAATAAATATTTCATATAAGTCAAGAAAACTGAATCAACACTCAATGTGTTACCATAAAAAGGGACTGGTATGTTTGCGTTAGACCCAGATTTTGACAGATGCTCTGTACATAGTAATTAAGTCAACTTTTTATCTAAATAATACTTTCAATAGTCCATTAAATTCAATACAAAAAGGAACAATAGAGTAACTTTAGAACCACAGACAAAATTAATGAAAAATTGAGTACATACGTTAAAGCTATCCAGAAATGGATAAAGGTACTGGTTGTATTATTTTAAAACAAAACAAATCTTGGCTTTTAGAAAATATGGAATATTCCATTTTTGAACACATTACATAAAACGGAAAGGTATTATTTAAAAAGATGTTTCATATATATTACTATATAAGTAAGCTATATAAAATAACTTGTTTAAAACCTATTATGTACATTATATGTTTTTATAAAATTAGTGAGTTTGTTTTATATATTTTAAAGTCAACATTTTAATATACAGGAGTTCTCTCCGGTATAGCGGCTATATGCGATAGATAATGAGACCCGCCCATAATTCCTAAACTGCCTAGTAGAATAGAGTTTCAAAACTTCGCATAGTTAAACGAATATTTTTGTAACATATTTCATTGTAAAATAGTCACAAATGTTTGTTTCAATAAAAATATACTTAAAAATATTTCATTCATATTTATTTTTTATAAGTTTCAATATTTATTGTATTTCATTATTTAAATAATTAAGTCCTCCCTCTCTCTTTTTTTATAGTTAAGGTTGACATTTATACAAATGCTGATTCGAAAAAGTAATTATAACATACATTGCTAAATAAATAACGCAACGAGAAGTAAGTACAAACAAAGTAACCATATTTTTCTCTTCTTGTATATACGTGTAAAATATAATTTAATAAGATAAATACATTATATTCCTTAATTATTCTAAGATGTAATAAACAATCAATATTAAGCATGATTATTTATATTTTAATATCGTTATATTATATTTTATTTAAATCCCCTAATTAATAATTGCATTGTTTTAATATTTTATTATTTTATTCCTCAGTACGTATCATGCAAAATTTACTCCAAAATATAAAATACCTATATATATTAAAACTGCTAAAGGTATATTTTTTGTTAAAAATAAATCCTTATTAATATATAATTATAATATATATTGATATATTATAATATATCAATGTAATATACAATAATGTCGTCATAATTGATGAATAATTTCATTGTACTTAAATTGTTCAATATATATTTAGATTGAAAATCGTGCCACAACATAATAAAAAATCAGGCCCTTATGAAAAAATTTGTTTAAATTGTACCATTCATTTTTATACCATTTAAATATTTGTTCAAATTAAAGGAAAAGATCAGTATTCAGTTCCCTCTTACGAAACAAGTTCTTTTTTTTCTTATACAGGTATTATTAGGTATTAAGTAAATGTACAGGGAAAAATGATATCGAGAATGGATACGAATCTGTTGGATTTCGCTGGGAATTTACGGATGAATCAAATGAGAGATATTTATTAGACTTTCTGCATTATAGCTTTTAGGAGTATTTGAATAACGAAGAGTCTATTGACTTTCCAGGTGATATTTCGATACAGCTCAGAGATAAAGAACTCTTCAAACTCTTAAAAAAGGAGAAAATAATCGAAATTTTAAAAAGCGTCTCCATTTAAACACCCTATATGAGATGACCTGTTCAAAAAATTCCTTCTGAAGTATTGGACAATTATTTGCGCTACTTCTATATAGTAGCCTAAAGATAATCAATGGAAAGCAGTAATCACATGCTTCACTGTTTGTAATCGGGCCGTTATTCATAGACACTTTCTGAATAATAAGCCAGTAGATAACAGCAATTGTGACAAAGTATAAAGCATCAGGTCAATGTGTATCTACTTCAGTGATAATTGTAATAATTGTTAATTTTATCGCTACAAACAATGACAACTTTCTCATCTTTTGGTATATACGTTTATGTACTTTTTCGAAAATTGTTGTATATAATTATAATTGTTTGTTTTTCAATGTTTATTTATATCGTTATGTACTATCGATATTATCATTGTTTGTGTATTATCACTAACGATTGCATATCGAATTGTTATGAAATTGATTAAGCTCAATGGACGAGACTGAGTTTTCTGACTGGAAATGAGAACATGTATTGAAAGTAGAATAATGCATTGCATGTATAGTGGATAGATAATAATCATATAATCTAAGCATATATAAGTACTTCATCAAAGAATTATGCTATATCTAAGAGCGAAACAGTTGTGTTATAATATCACATTTAAACGATTTATAAACGATATTTTACCTATTTTCGTGTTTCTTTTAAATGTAAAATATATGGGAATTAAGTAAATTTGTAACAAAAATAATGGAATTAACAGAATACGTAACAACAATTTTTAAGAAAGTATCTCCATAATAATATTCACATTAAATGTTGAAATTATATTTTATAAATCATTTTCTAAATATATTTCGTAAAAGTAACTCAGTATAAAAATTGATTCAAATTTATATTTAAATGCACATAATTGCTGACAAATAAGTAGTTTAAAATTATTAACCTCTTAAGAGCTTCCCTTCCGTTGCTTGTGCGTAAAAATAAGAATGCCAAAACCTAAGGGTATATGTATATATAATATCGCGCATAATATACCAACACGCTTTATTTATCCTTTATTTTCCTATTGAATTGAATTGTTTTAATGATAATCACAGATCGGTAAAAAGTCAATGTATTTTATTTAGGTTTATTCTTCTAAAGAATAAAATTTCATATATGAAACATTACAATGATACTTACGAGTATATAATTACAACATCTTAACAAATTTTATTTAATCCACACATGTTTTTTATATATTAACTGTTAAACTTTTAAAATAAAAATACTGTCCCACAATATAGTGCCTTTAAAACAATTGAAACAATTAGATACATCGTCATGGAAAAGTTGGTTCTACATTTATAGTTCCTTTAGTTGAAATATCGATGTTTTCTAACCTGAAGAAAAACGATTCCCAAACTATGCAATATGTAAGTATATATATACGTTTGGAATAACTTACCATCATTGTTATCGAGATGATCAATGTTTTCAATAGGACTTAGTGGAGGAGAATCCTCAAAGATTAATGGAGAATCCATGGAAATCAACAATATCTGAGAAAATAATTCTTGAATTGGGTTTTAGTCTCTGTTATCCCAGGCGATAGATACATATTCAACTAAATCGATTAATTCGTTTGGCGTATATTATAAACATAATAACAGGATTGGTTACCTTCGTAACAGTTATTATCAGTACCTCCATTGTCAACATAAAACCAACCCTATTAAATGGTACACTCCACAATTGAGATAGGCATATTTTGTTCCTCCATCAGCAGTCTTAATAGGTCGGGTTTAAAATATTATATACATAGTCTGAAGGTTTCCTTTTGTACTTTTATCTCATATATTATTTAATCAACTTTATAGACCCTTCTATGTATGCCATTATATTACCTGCCTCATAAAATATAATAAAACATATAATAAAAGTCAGAAAACCTACTACATTCTACGCAAAGATATTTATTGGTGGTACAGTATAGGTACCTATATACATTAAATATTTGAATATTCTTCAAACAGGTTGTCCTCTTCAGAACTACCACTCATTGATTGATAGAATAAAATCTCTATATTATTCCTATGCAAGTAGGCTTTCTCAGAGTCAGTTTGTTTTTAACAAAGAGATAATTAACACTGAGATACAATTATATATGAAACACACAATGTCCAACCCATTTATAATATTAATAAGAAATAGGTGGGGCATTTCTTTCCGGATGGGCTGTACCTATATATGTATGTATATGCAAAATATATCTTTATTCCACAATGATCAGAATATAAAATTTCACTATAATTTATACATACTTCGTATTAATAATATATATATGAATGAGGATGTCCAACCTCCTACCCTTTACAATTTATAATTACTGGAGAATTTTAAAAATTTCTTATGTCATTTTAAACACCTGGCAGAACATTTATACCGTAATTTCAAATGCACGAGATCGCAAGCTTAATATCAATTTCATGGTCGCATATGTATACGACTATATATTTTACTGAGTTAGGTGTTGATTCTATAGATATACATATATATATATATCTACTCTATAACTACAAGAGGGGAAGCCACTAATCTTCAAGTCATTTAAATAGTATATATTATATATATATCCGTGGTTGATTCCCATCAATTTTATTGGGCAGAAGTTAAATATAATATTTATTATTAAATATTCCACTTTTAATTGATTAAATTATTGAAAAATAAATAAATTTCAGATACAGGACAAAGAATGACATTTTATCAATGCGTCAATGACAAAAGAGGCCGTAATCTGATATCAATTAAAATTAAAATCAAACAAGTATGGAAGGAATACAAAGAAAAACTATACCCATTATAATTATTGGGTAAACTGACAATAATTCAATAACCAAATAAATGAAGACTTTATAGAAGACGACCATAACAACCACGAACCGATCATATATATTATATCAAGCGTCATGGTCGGTGCTAAATATAAAAATATTTGTCTTCATTTTCTAAAAATATAATAAAGTGAGTATATATGTGAAGGTTTAAGAGTTTCTTATAAAAATGTTCCACTTTTAAAAATGTACATTTTTATTTAATATGTATCGAACATGTATATATCCGAACAATATATGTTCTAACATAAATATTATAATCGCGGACAACAATTGCGTTGTCCTCGATTATAATCTGTACTTTGATCTCAAATCAAGTCGCACCCTACAAAAGTTTATGTTTTGAGTTGGTGTGAGATGTGATTTGTTGGTGTTAATTTGAAATCTCGTTTGGGAAAGGGTACAGAGTATATTTAACAGAGATAAGCTGTAAAAGCATGGAACATGTAGCAACCACTATCGTGTCATCGATATGATCAGTCCAAAGAAAAATGTATGTGAGAATACATAAATTGAGAACTTTTAAAGGGGTGATTGGAGAAGGGCAGGGGAGGAATTTATTTCTTAGGGTAAACGTGTGAATTGTAAATAGTTATCCCGAAATTTAAAGGGTATAATAGAAGTCATTTTTATGTAAAGTAATGGCTAACTTGAATGTTATCATTATAAAGTATCCTCGCACGAACTCAAAGCTATAGGTATACTGCTATCTACAAGAAATTACAAAAACATTAACATTTGCAAAAACGTTAAATGACTCCGGTATACCTGGGGATCTTCACTATAAAAAATAAATACTGCATATATGTATGTATAACTAAAATTGGGTCAAATTATCTAAATTAAAAACTTAAGAATTTTTTATTCCTAATATTGGTTCATTCAAGACCAAAACTGGGGTAATTAAAATGTTATTGAATGATACTTAATATATTTAATATACCTAGTAGTAGGGGAGGTGCGTTTCTACTTCACCCTCACCCTGGCAACAAGACCACGGCAACAAAAATATTGCGCCAAATTTAAATTTAAAAGTGCGCGGGATTGTGTGGCGCCAAATTCGAATTATTAATTATTTTTATCTATTTAAACAAAAATCTTTGCGCCAAATTCATATTTAAAAGTGCGTGG
>JAYRBW010107380.1:0-18680 GCA_036023295.1 Invenusta paracnida
GGCTTCGGTCGAAGGTTAAAGTGATCTATATGCGACAGCAATAGCATCCGTAGAGTGAGCTTTTAAAACTTATATAAGAATAGTATTCTTTACTCATAATACAAAATATCAGATTTGAAACAATTATTTATAGTTACAATTACATTTTAGTATATTATTAAATTATCAAAAACTTCATAGGAACGAGGCACTCATTACTTGAAGTTAAAAAATATGTCAATGTTTATATTGTTTATACTCGTTTAACTAAATATTCACACTTTTTGATTCTGTTATTTCAACTAGAAACCAGGCAGAAATGGCACATACTTGCCGGGGGACTATAAATCTTGGAAATGCTACAATTGAGCCCTACGATTCACACACTTTTGTCATTTCAAATGGTGCCACACAAACCTACCATCTTAAGACATCGTCCGAAGTTGAACGAAAGAAGTGGGTAACAGCTCTCATACTTGCCAAATCAAAGGCCATAAGTCTTGTTCAAGCAGGTAAGTCTTTGTAACTAATTTACTATCAAAAATCATATCTAATTAACTCATTTTACCAAAATTATTCAATCATATGTCAATATTACATAAATTACATGTGATATGTATATATATAACTATGTCATTTATTTTTGCTTGTAAGAAATTATAAATTTAATAAATTATAATTATTATATTCCTTAGTTCGTATCTTATTATTGTTACTTTTATTATTGTTTGGCGAGATTTTAATAGCATTTTAGCAACTTTGTCTTATAAAGGTATTCTTCTTTTCGTTTCACTCAATAATTTCATTACTTAATAATATTAAGTTAGATTCATGCATTCTGTTTTGTCAATGAAATAAGGATTACTGACTAACTCTTGTTTAATTAAATGTTACAACTTATATATATAGTTGTAATTAAACTAAATATCAATGTATTTTATTTCTATTTAACAGTAAAGTACATTATAAATTATTTAATTTATAAATGTGTATTTAAATATAAGTAATAGGTTTTATTTGTATTTTTATTTACAAAACCGGCAAAATTACTTCAAACTTGTGAATTGGAGGACTACTAGATTTAATGCGATATTCTTAAACCCGGCTGCCGCTACTACGTATTATTTTCATCATATTATTTTAAACGTTTAATTACCTTTGAGAAACAGGACAGTTTTTTTTTAATATTTTTAATTATATGCTCCCTATAAAAATGAATAGATACTTAATAAAAATTGATGACGCTATTTTTATTTAGAGTTATACCACATTTTCCGTCTTATAGTAACTATATGCAGAGTGTCCACATGTACACGGAATTCGTGTATCTACGTGAATATACCCGAATTTTGATAAAAAGACAAAATGTAAGTGAATTGTACACGAATTTGAATAGGGATACGTAAATTTTAACTGCTGTACGTGAATTTTTTAGTAAGTTATTTTTTAATTTATTTTTTATAAATACTGCTAATTTCAATACTACTAAATTTTGCCTGCGGGCTTGAATATAACTTTGTATCTTTTATTTAAAATTTATTAAATCCTCAATCTGAAAGGGTTTTGTTGTTGTTTTGGTAGCTAAGCACATTCATTAGGAATGCAGGGAGACAAGCAACCCCGGCTTGTGCTGATTTAAAATATATTATTTATTATTATAACTACATTGTTTACATACATTATTACTACTTTAACATACATTTTATCAGACTTATATTATATAAAAATAGCACATGTTATTATGCAAATGTATATGTATATTTTGCTGTTGCCCTGATTTTCAATATACTTTTAATATTTATTGATTATACACTCCTTATATTTTCAATTTCTTTACCAAAATATGTACGTGAATTTTAATTTCTGTACGTGAATTGTTTTGGTTAAGTAGTGTGGACACCCTGTATATGTTTATACATTAGCTCCAATGCTTTTGAAGATAATCCGTTGATGTTGATTAATAAATTCAACTAAATTAGCAATCTAAGAAGATCAAATTCGATTTTTTATCTGTTTCGATCTGTTTTGCTTTAATCCAATTAGGCAATCAATATCGATAGTATTATTGACTTTCTTGTAAGATTCTAGCAAAACATAAAAAAAACATTTTATAATATGATACGTGTTTGTAAATTATGCTAGCAGCATAGTATTGTATGACATTCCTAAGTATTGATCGACCATAAGAGACGGATTTTGCTGTCCTAAGTAATGTTGGGATGTGTTGGTTAGTATGTTAGCTATTAACTGTGTAATCATTTTTATGCGAAAGCAATCCTATAGGTGTTAAATGCTATTTATATTACCTACGCAGCATACCCTAATAATACAAAAGAACTGTGTATATTAGTGTTCTGACATTACCTCTACAGAAAATAGTTATTGTACTAATTGATTTTATTTATATTGATGTTCTTGTTATAGTAATGTCGTGGAACTTCAGTAAACAATATAACCTATAGCATGCTAATACAGAAAGGGTTATTATCATATATGATTTTGTTTAGTTATATTTTAATTTTCGTATCTAAATAGCATATGTATTTTTATTAGAGATTTAATAGTAAAAGCAAAACATATTTCCCTATTCTAACATTAACTGGCAGCACAATTATTATTGTTTTCAATAGTGTTATGAGATATATATGATATATATTTATTATTATTATACACAGTTGTTCATTATCACACTGTATTTATTACCATTTGATAAATAAATTTAATATTTGCAATGTCCCTAATAATATATTCGCCACTACTATTTGCTGTGCACGTCAATTGATCAAACATTACTTTTTTACATTTTCGTGATAACATTTAGTGTTGCTGATATAAAATTAAATGTATAACTTTTAAAATATAAAAACGTTTATTTTTGTAAACACCAATTTGGAATATTGGCTGAAGGGTTCTAATTGCCTTAAATGACACAGTTATGGCTCTTACGGCAAATAAGTCCACGTTAAATTTTAAAACCGTACGTTTATTTATTGTATATGACAAGCTAAATTTAACATATAGTTAACTCTTCGTACGTAGAGGAAGTGTAAATATTTTTGGAGCTTTCTTCATAAATTCTTTTTGTGGTTGAACAATTTTTAATCAGTTATTGAAATATTTTATAAAAATTCTTATCATGTTAACATTATATTGGAATTGACTAAAATATAACAAAATATACATAATTAATCTTTATCCACAAGGATTAACTAATAGAATACAAACTTACAATTTTTGTGGTTTCGTTTTTGCCATAACCAGACAAATCAATAAAAGATCACAGTTTGTTACTTAATTAAACATTAAACTTTTATAGCTTATTAAATTGAATCAAAAAGCTTTCATATACTGCAATAAATCTATGACCTTCCACGACAAACAGCTATGTAAATTATTTTGAAGCTAATATATTCAGCGAAAAGTCTATTGATAAATTTGAAAATAATAAAAAACGATGTTAAATAAATGTTTAGACTTATTGTCTAAATGACTTCGACAAGAGTATATCGCCAGGTCAGTTCAAAAGTTCCAGTTAAAAGAAGAGAGAAGCATCAAAATTCGACATTCAAAAAAATTTCATGCAGAAAACAAGCGTTTAATATTGTGTGCTTTTTTTCTTTTGATTTAGAAACATAACATATTTTATCTCGGAACATTGTTCGACGCTACTTTGATAATGTCATTCCCCTGGGTCAAAGGGGCGGTTTCTAAAAAAGGATAGAAATGTCGAAAATCACATCTTTGAGTCAATAGATTTCGGTACACTATATCAGAAAGGATAAAAAAAACAATATTTGTTGTTCGATGGAAATATAAAAAAAATATGCCATACGTTTGAAGAAAATGGAACTAAGTTCAGTTTAGTATGCTACAGTATTGTAATCAAAAAAGCTTAAATTTCTTCAATCGAAAATGAAATTATATTCAACATGTAGCAAGATGTGCAAAACTTAAACAAACCCTGATTTCCATAGACTTAGAAATAAAAGGAACCTGTTTGCAAACAAATAAACTTAACAGTTTCAATTACGAGAATACACTACTGGTGCATGTTGTGCCTTTGATCTTCAGCAAGTAATGTTCGTACCAATAAATAAACCTAGATAAAATATTTTATAAGTCTTGCTTACGGCTTACTTTATGGCTTAATATGGCAAATAATCTAGGAATATGTTTTTTGGTATGAGGGCTCAAAAATATCTTTCTGATAGCCTTAATCGTCCTTATAACCATAACGTGTTTCCCATGTGTATTTCGCAGAAGTACTAGTATTCTTCAGTAGCTGCGTATCTTTAGAAAACCAATTTTGATGCAAGAAAGTAGTGCAATTTCATGTCATTCTACAATAATGTGATAAAGGCAAGCATCCGAATCACAGGGAATTTTATGCAAAGCTAGAATACCTATAAACATAATCTTGTACCGGTACATTGTATTATTTATTAAATAATAATATAATATTGATTATTCTTTGCTTGATATTTCTATTTTTATTTACTTATACTAATCGTTTTATAAATCGTCAATGTATACAGAAAAAAGATACAGTTTCAGATAGCTCAATGAGCAATAAAACTATAGAGCATCAACTTATTAATATTTATTTTTAACTTATTTTAACTTTCATAAAGCAACAGTTATTAATTGTATGTGTTTAGTTTAATACTACCATAGCTTAACCTAAACTAATTATTATTGGTATTATAGTATGTTAAACATAATATATTAGGAGTTTAAATAAAACTATGATTACAGCATAGATGTATATAATGACATTTTATATTTAGTTTTTAAAGTGTATTTGTTTTATACTACTACTTCTTCACCTTTTATATATTTCACAATAACGATTATCTCGATAAATGTTGCAATATGAAGTATACAAAACTAAGATTTTTACTCTGTATGCTATAAGCTGGATATGGAAAAATCCACTTGTGTTTTTGTCAATATTTATAGTGGTATTTGTTACTTCAATATATATTTTGGAAATAAATGTTGTAACCATAAACACGAAAGGCGTTTTGCAGTAATCAATACGTTATTTTTGGTTCTATTTGTCGTAAACACAAATTACATCCGGACCAATTTGCCAGAAACGATCTATCATTTCTTTTTTTATTTGGCGTAAGTGCAACGACACCTGAAATTGTTTACCATAAATCCATTTAACTAGTCATTTAAATCCAAGTTTTACCCACACTAGTGTTTATCCAGTTTTCTACTTCGAATTAATAAAGTATTCTTAAAAGTATACTCAGATTCATTTTAACGTATATAAAAGGGTTGGGGTTTTATATATAATTATAAGAACAATATATATATTGCTCTTTACGAACTTTTAAAACGTTTTAGTTTTGAAATTTTGATCTTCGATATTCCATAATTAAATTCATAATAGAATCACAAAAAAACATAGTTAAAGTATTGATAAGTAAATTTAGTTTTCTCTACTCAGTTATCTCATTGATATTTGCAGATGACGATGATATGGACTCCTTCTCTTACTCGGATGAAATGGACCGCGAGAGCGAGATCACCCTTCTCTTGCGCAACCTCAATAATCAACTCAACGAGCTTACAACTGGACAGCAGATGGTGAAGCGGAACGGCGAGTCCCTAATCAAACTGCTCTCGGAGATCGAGAACATGACCCCACAGACCGACACCTTTGCCCTCATGGCAAGTGGTACTCCCATTCTACCGGGGAGCTCGGGCGCGTCTACGCCAATTGGTGGGGGTAGCCTGGTCACTGCCGGCTCCCTCTCAGCCTCTGATTCCATTAACCCTAGTGTTCACGAGAGTTCTAGTAGTGTTATTGGCGGCAGCGGTGGAGGCTCCTCCAAGAATGGCACCGGAGGTGGTCTACTCTCGCCTGGGACAGCAGTTTCAGTGTCTGGGCATGCTGCCACTGGAGCTGGCATGGCAGTGGTAGGCGGGGTTAATAATACCTATGGCAAGGAGCATGGTCACGCCAAGAGTCATAGCTATGGTGGGAATATTGTTAGTCGATACAAGGCCGTCAACGAGAAGGCGACCGTCTTCAAGTGTGCTATTAGTGCCATGATTAACGTGAGTACTTTAACTTCAGTTACTCATTTTGTAAAAATGTTGTGAGATGAATTTAATTTTGCTCCTTTGTATAATATGGTCGACAGTCTCCGTCTCTAATAGGTATTTATATTTTTCCTTTATATAATTTGAACTATAAATTTTATTAATATAAGTTCTGTATTCTATTTGTAATATTATTTTGCATTTATCCACTTATTTTTGGTAGATTTTCTTAATATTAATTTTAGACATATATGAGTATTCTTATTACTTAGATATTACTATATTTATTTAATATTTTTCAAAACATTTAGTTATTTGAACAAGTAAGAATCTAGTTGACTAAAATGTTCATCTGAATAAACAAAATTATAAAAATGTACTTTTCGATTTATGGATGATAGCATCAGTAGTACTCTTTTTATAGCGGGATATAGCGCATATCTCCAATTGACGTTATTTTTAGAAAATAACATTGATCCCATACATATGTATGCGGAGTTTTTTTTCTTTTGTATAATATGTGTTATTTGAACTACGTGTAATTAACTCCCTTTAAACACTTTGATATTTTATACTTGCATTACTTAATATGATTATGGACATAATAATTGCAGTATATGAGTTAACATTTAAAAAAAATTTATTCTTAGTATGTCTAGCTCCTAGCTATTACTACTTTATTATCTTGCTTAACCATATCCATACCGCCGGGGCGGAGGGCCCAACCCCCCGTTTCCCTTGTTTTAATTTTATTTGTCAACTTTTTCATTGCATTTGAAGCCTCGAAGAGCACACTAGAGCCCTCCAAATTGTCGTATATTTTCGTATAATTTTCAATCATTAAAACATAGTTAGTAGTAATCAAAGGTGGAGCGCTTGAAACAAAGACTCCCTCAAACCACTCGATTGCACAAAGTGTGAGGGCGCATTATAGGTGCATGTGTATGTATGGCGCCAAATAGAAATATAAAAGTGTGCGCGAATTTAAAATAAGTTTGTGCGCTTCATTCAAATTTAAATACACAGAAAATTGTTTGTTTATGGGAAGATTTTATAATTATACAGGATGACAATTTTACAAAAATTACAGTAATCGCGCATGAATTAAATTTAAAAATTCGTCTGAATTTGTAAGATTGGTTATTAAAACAAAAAATTTTCGCGCGTCATGCAAACCCGTTTGGCAGAAAAATTATGTGGCTATGGTGAACATACATGCACAGATTTAAACAGGTAAGGTAGCGATTCTCATATAATTAATGCTGTAGATTTCGATTATGGCATTTTTCATTCAATCAGAGTATTCCTTATTAAACGTGGGCTTCAAATTACATACTACTCTTTCATTTCCTAACAAAATAAAAATTTGCGCCCGTCATTTAAAATCATGGGGTTCTATCTCAACCGGAAGCAATTAGTAGCAGTCTCTCAGAAACCGGGCGCATTTTTTAAATTAATACGATCAATAAATAATAAAAATTCACGCGCTTACGCCCGAAATCTAGTTCTTATTGAATCACCGTTTTCACAAAGGCGTTATACGAGGTGATTGTCAGTTCCCTAAAAGTAAGCAAAAAAATTCTCTAAACCTAGATGATTCCCTAGAAGTAGGCTAAAAATTACCTAAACTCCTAAATGAACCCCTAAATGTATTCTAAGAACTCCCTAAAAATTTGTTAAAAATTCTGTAAACTCCAAGATGATTCCCTAAAGGTATGCTAAACTCCTAAATGAATCTCAAAACGTATGCTAAGAATTCCCTAACATTATGCTAAACAATCCCTATCTAAAGGATTCCAGAAGTACCATTAGTTAAAAATAACAAGTTTGTTCATAGCAACATATATTCTGTTATAACATGCAGGATATTTCACCACAACAGTTAACGTTTACATAAAAGCAGAAGCATTAGTAAATGTATCTTTGGATAGCTGGGCATCATCAAAATTATGACAGCCATAATAGAGATAAATGTTTCATCAATTCTCGTTAGATGTATAGTTCTCCTCTTCCTCTGTATTCTCTTCATCAGCACCTACCTTCAAGTTATTTTGTTATTTTTTCTTATTATTTTCCAAACTTTCCGGCAAATGGTTGCGTTTAGTGAATACGAGTATGAAAAACACAAAAAGAACAGTGAATAAATGCAAGAAAAATCTACAAATAAAGTGGAACCAAGATGTAGCCAATAAATTGTATGCCTACAACCTCAACCAAGTTCCACCAAATGGCTGGTACCAATTTATGTTCTACGCCTTATGAATGTACTACAATATATTATAAGGACTGACAGGCAGGTAATGCCAACGCCATCAGAATTACCAGAGCAACACCCATCGCCACTGGACTGCGATGGGTAAATACCACAAGCACCGGTACCAATAGTACATCAACCCAAGACATTCAATAGAAGTTTATTTGGAGACAAGATAGATGACTCATGGATTTAACCGAGATATCTCATATCTATATGTTTTAACACTGATGATGCCCGGTTATCCGAAGATGCATTTACTAGTGCTTCTGCTTTTATGTAAACGCGTTAACTGTTATAATGAGATATCCTGCTTGTTAACAGAATATAACTGCTCGATAACAGAATATATGTTTCTATGGATAAACTTGTTATTTTTAACATATGATATGACTCTTTTTGAATCATTTAGGAGTTTGGGGAAGTTTTAGCATACCGTTAGGGAATCATTTAGGAGTTTAAGGAATTTTTAGCATACTTTTAGGGAATTCTTAGCATTAATTTAGGAGTTTAAGTTATTTTTATCATACTTTTAGGGAATCATTTAGGAGTTTAGGGATTTTTTGCCTACTTTCAGGGGACTGACACTCACCTAGTATAACGCCTTTGTGAAAACGGTGATTCAATGAGAACTAGATTTTGCGCGAAAGCTCGTGAAATTTAGTTCTTATTGATCGTATTAATTTAAAAAATGCGCCAGACTGGTATTAATTTTTTAAATTACGCCCGCTTTCTAAGAAACTGCTACTAATTGCTTCCAGTTGAGATGGAACCCCATAATTTTAACTGACATGATTTAACTCCCAAATTTTTAATTTTTAGGAAATGAAGTAGTAGTAGTATGTAATTAGACGCCCACGTTTAATAATGAATACTCTGATCGAATGGAAAATCTCATAATCGAAATATAAATCTTTAATTATATGGGAATCGCTACCTTGTTTAAATCTGTGCATGTATGCTCACAATAGCCACATAAGTTTCCTGCCAAACACGTTTGAATGACGCGCGAAAGTGATTTGTTTTAATTATCAATCTTTAAAATTCCCACGAATTTTCAAATTTAAATGCGCGATTACTTTTGTTTTTTGTATAATTTTCTGCGTATTTAAATAAGAATGGCGTGCACAAACTTATTTTAAATTTCAATTTGGCGCTATACATACACGCACCTATAATGCTCCCCCACACTTGGCGCAATTGAGTGGGGGGTTCTAGCGCTCTCTTTCTATTATAGTTAGAAAAACAACTTTAATGTGCATACCTGATAATATCGTTGTACATAAATGAATAATATCTACATAGTATAATATACATATACACGATAATGGATAATATTGTAATACACAATATTATGTATATCCAATAAATACTACATATTGTTTTTATTATTTCGAATAAATCTTTAATACAAGCAAAACATATTTTTATTTTGTTACTATATAGTATGTTTTAATTTGTAAATGCAATTAAAAATATACGTTTTATTAAATACAATTTTTATATGGAAACTGGTATAGAACATTTTTGTTTACTAGTATATGCCAAATTATAAGTTAGCCAACATGGGGGGGGGAGGAGGACCTGAATAACGCGTTTAATTACTGCTGAATATATGCATTATTCCTATTGAAATATAGAATTAAGTTTCTTTTAAAATGCTGTTATTATTGTGAGTAATAAATATAATTCTGAATGAACTGTTATAATATATCAGTTCAACAAGCTCTCGCAAGTGATCTTAAATCAATTCCCTCAATTCAGGTTTTGATTTGTCACGTATTTTTGTAATATACGACTTAACTGCATAGATTATCCTTTTATTATATTAACCTTTGAGATATAAGCTGATTAAAAAAATTATGTTTTGTATGAAAAAAATGCTTATAATATGAATAAATGTGTCACTAGGTTATCAAAAAATTAACTAAAACCGTAAGGTTTTGGTTAATTCTTTGCTAACCTAGTGACACATTTATTTATATTCACGATTTTGTACTTGTTTTATTTGTATATAAATTGTTTACTTTTTTACTCAGAAATGCACAGAATTTGAAACATTCGCTGCTTCCAATGGACGAAGATGGCAGCGTCTTCTTGCTAATGAATGTGAAAATCGAACTCGTCTTGAAAAAATGGTCGAAGAACTCGCTAGACAACACAGTGCTTTAGAGAAAAAGGTAATATAAGATTCCATGAAAAACCAGTTTTGTTTAAAATTTAAAAACCCTTGAAAATCGACGTGTTTCATTTTCAGAATCTCTTAAAAAGCATAAAAATTGAAGCTTTTATTTTTGTACACGAAAAATTCATTATTTTTGTTATCCTTAATATAAAAGTTTCCCTTTTCTTTAATTTGTTTGTTTTTGAGTTGTTTTGTAATTATCTATTGTATGCTTAATTATTAATATTTTATTAAAAGCATATTGTTAAAAATACGAATATATATATATATTTTAGGTTTATTTATTTATTATCAAGTCTTGTGAATATCTTTTTTATCAATTCTATATTAAAATAAAAATTGTCTCTGTTTGTATTGAATGTTATAACTTTTGTACCAATTTTCTCATTTCATTATTTTTAATTCACTTTGGTTTAGCTATTTTATTAAATGAAATTTTGAGATGAAAATATACATATTACGTGTACATACATCTTCTTATCCTTAAAATAAATGTTCCAAGCACAAAATGATTAAAAATACCTACATCTTATATATATACACCCATATTTCTTTTCTATATACAATGTGAAGCTGTCGTTATTGTGCACATTTTTTCATAATAGAAACAAGAAATGAACTTTGTTTCTGTTATTATATCATATTATGTTATTAATTTATGACTGGCAGATTAGCTGCTTGCTTTTAACTACACCTTCTAAACCATGCATTGTTTCACCACATTGATTTATATTATTTAATAATTTTGTTACTCTAGGTAAACATAAAAAACAAGAAATATTTCAAATACAAACATATTTACTCAAGATATCCGGGAAATAATCTAACAACAGTGATGGTGAATACTTTGTTACTTATTTATGTTTTTTAGTGTTCTCTCCTAGCTTTTTGTACTATTTTTTTAACTATATAGTTCTTATTATTCTCGTTTTCCCACTCTACATTTTTTTTTCAATACCATCCAGGTTCAATCACAGGCCTCATCAGGTCCTCCGCCGGGTACGCGAGTCAATCCCGACGCTACTGGAGTCCTGTCTGGCTCTCCTGGCTCTCATCTGCAGGACTTCAGCATGACAGGGGAGGGTTTGGTTGTTGGACAGGGTGGACAGATAACTCGTATATATCTTCCTGGACATTCACAAAGTAAGAGAGGTAAGTTTGCAAATTTAATTAATTTGATTCCTTTTTTATTTTGTCGCTTTATTTTACGTATCGTTTTTTAGTTATTTGATTTTTATTCCCTAACATTTCGGTAAAATTTAAACTAACTAAACTCAAAATACAAGGAAAAGAGATGTGGCTGCATCATACTGATATATTATTTTAAGTAAAAATTTAATAGAGTAAACAAACTCAAAATAGTTTTAATATAATATGCATAATATGGTATAAAACAATTTTAAATTAAGTTCATACTATCATTATTGACTATTAGGTATGTGCATAGATAAAAATTTGACATTTTATTTTAATGATGTAAATTATAATAATGAATAAACAATATATTTTGTCAATGAATTATTATTAAGATTTGATTATTTTTGCTTGTTTCTAGTAAACTCTATGAATATTATATTATCGTTTCGGCTTAATTTCTCATTTATTTAAAACTAAAGAAAGGTTTTCATTAAAAGGGTTATATTTTGTATATGTAATAATAATATAAATTAATTAATAGTTATTAAATACCTACAATTTTGAAATAGTAAATTTAATATAATAGTAAGTAGTACCGTTAGCTATCTACAGACTATCTTGTTATTTTAAAGAGATTTAATTAAGGCTCAGTATTAACTTACGGTAAATTATATGCACTATATTCTTCTTCTTTTTTAATTAACAAGATTTATTTTTATACTTTTGTATTAAATTTATAAGACGTGTATATAGGAGATAACATATTACTGATTCTAATTCCCGATATAGATGGAGCTGATATCTCCATTATCGTTAATTTATTCTATATCCATTATCCGAATACATTATTATTTTATGGCGTGAGGATTACAGAATGTTTTGAGAATTATGTGTTCTTTGTTTATTGTATTGCGATTTTCTATTGGAATGGTAAAATGTCTGTCGTCTTTTACTTAGTTTAAGAGATAGATCGACTATTTTTTTGTCTTCTTGATAGATTTACACATTAAAACATGTTAGATTTCTAAACAAATTGCTTTATTTTCATAATTATCCTTATACGTAATACCCTCTACTCTCATAAATATGGTATGTATTGAGTGATAGTTAATCAATGTTTAATTGTATATACTTAAACTACTTATTATCATATTTATCTAAACAAAAACTACCGCGTCGCAAAAATGAAAGCCAAGAAATGAGCTTCTCGAAAGAAAAACGTTGAAATGATATTGAGTATATGAAGTACAGCCATTAAAAAAGTAATATAAAAAGGAAGCCAAGATTTAGAAACTAAAAGTTAAAATTATTTTGATGATACATAGTACAGTAATCGAATAAATTGATATAAAAAGGGTGCCAAGATATAATTGTTATGATACTTTTAGTTTAAAATGCACAAATGTATAAATCAAAATGGAACATTTTTTATTATGTTTATTTTGTTTATGGTGCATTTGTACATATGGTGCATTTTGTTCCTTATCGCTTAGTAATTACGCTGGTACCAAAAATTAACTTTTTAATGCATTTTAGCCCGATTTATTAGCGATAAAAAATTGGCCTATTCTCCTTAGCATTAATGGCTAGAGCTGTTAGCATCTCTCGAGCTAATTGCTGACGCTCTTATTCTTGGCTTGACCGCATCGTCTAATTATTTGTGTGTAGTCATTTCAAAATGTTGCTACATTGTAAATAATTAGAAAAAAATGTTAATTATGTTTTAAGTTATTTTAATATAAAATTTAGAAATATATATTGGTGATTTTATACTACTAGTGTATATTAATAGCAGTACGAAGAGAACTGGACAGGGCACACATTCTGTTTAGCTACTACTACTTTTATTGATACAAAGAACCACTTAAAAAGTAACAATTGTTATGATGTAGTCAAGGTCATTACTGTAACGTAACTGATTATGTAAAATATTGAATTAAAACATATTTATATACTTCAATAGTAGAAATAAACTTTAACTATTATAATTACTGTTAGTGTTACATATAATTATTTGTTTTTAAGATAATATTTAGTTTAGTTTAATTTGGTTTTTAAGGTAATATTAGTTAATTTAGAATTGTTTTAGTTCAATATTATTTTACATATCTGCAACATCACAGATACGACCTTGATAATGATTCTTTTTAAGCGGTTCTTTGCATCACTAAAAGTAGGGTGGCGCTAAACTAAATAATGTGCCCCGGAAAGCACTGTTTCCATCTTCTTGGATATCTTCAGGATATACCATCAATTTATTGCAAATTGTAGTTCATAATCAAACTAAAAAACTAGATAACAGAAGCCGGTGCCGTAGTTTGACTCAAACCATTAATGATATAACAAGAAAAAATGGGGCGAAAATTGGGAATTACTAAGAAAATCTAGATAAATAAATTGGTGATTTCATACTAGTATATAATATATATTTGTAGGTATTGTAATACTAGCAATATACATTGATTATTAGGTATATTCATACTACAATATACATTAATTACTAATTTATTTTTTAGATTTTCTTAATTACAGAAGTTATTTTGTTTAAATTTGTTTTTGTTAATGTTAATTTTATTTATTATAAATTGATATTTCTTGCATGATTGTGATAATCAAATATAATGAGTTACTATCTCAATCTCGAACATTTTATATCTATACCATATAAAATATCTGTGACTATCATCAGGTGTGATTTTTTCCTTGTTTTTGAGAGGCTATTTTAATTAATCTTGACAGTAGCTTACTTTGCCCACTAATTAGTTGCCTGCCGTTTTAACCACTTTGTTATTAGCACCTGTTATATGTTTTAGTTATTTAAAATAATTATGTAGTGTTTCATTTTTAGCTGTGTTCAATGATATAATTTTTTCTTCCTATATAGGTTTATATTGAAAATATTTCGTTGCATGAATACTTTTTTTTTTAATAGATATATACATTTAATTAATGTTTCATTTATTTGCTCACTTTTTAGTTAAATTATAAGTAATAGTGTTAATTATAGATATACAAATTTCCAAGAGTTATATATGCAACTCCTGTATATCTTATATACTGCATACACATACACACATCTATATAGTTAAGTAGGAGATTATCTTTTAAGTCGTTTAGTAGGTTCATTTTTTAAATCAAGTTAATAAACAGTATATCATTTCTAATGTAATATAGAAATATGAACTATATGAGCAGTTATGATTATGTCTCAAACATCCCAGACATTTATGGGTAAAAATATATTATTAATATTATAATATTATATTCCGCAATCCATCCATTCAGTATAACTACATTTTATATCATTTTACTAAATTTATGCGATCGATTTGTTCAGTTTGAATATTTCTTTAATCGGTTCAAGTTAAAAATGATAAAGTCATGGCTTAAAACATTAAAACATATACTTTTGGCAGCATATCAAAATATCGTGTATTGAGTTTATTGAAGCAGACTTCTTTTTCAAATTATCCTGCACATTTGATTAAGATTGTTATGAATATATTTCTGTTATAACAATATATATATATATTACAATATATTTTTTACAATAGCTTACTATTTTTAATTAGACTAGATACACACATAGTACGATGAAAATATGTCAGTTAGTATTTAGTAAATAAATAAGAAGTTAATAGTATTAAAACAAACCTTTGTGTTTTTAGACAAGCTACCTTCTCCCATGTATAAGTCGAATAATTTTGTGTATTTTTCTAAACGGCTTATCCTTCCATTGAAGTATTAATTTATTTTCTTATTAGATAATTTATTTGATTTGGACAAAAAGAAACAAGCTGGTTTTATATTTAATACAAATACATTTCGTCTTGAGCAGTGTATCTGGTAGTTTTTTACATTGATTTATAGCTAACACATATTGCATATTATAGTCTAGTGTAAAGGAAATATTTGAGTTTATTATTGTTAAAAAATGAGGCTTAAATATTTTGTAAGAATATGAAAAAATTATAGTACGAATACGATATATTCTTTTAAATATCACACTTCTTTTGGTATGTGCTTCCTTGTGTCTGATTTCTAGAAACTCTTACACCGGGAATTGATTCATTTTACCTCACTAATAACTGAATGTGCAATACACCAATGATGGATACGCAGACACCCAAATAAAACAAGAAAGTATGCATGTGCACATAATATTATGTGTATGCTACTAAACATGTCTCTGCCTCTTTGTACCTTTACTAGGCGCAGGCCATTGACCGGAATCTTGATATTAATAATCTTATATTTAAGAACGTACAATATACTGTATAGGTTCAGTTAGTGTATACCGATCGCAGCATCTCGCCACTGCATGTAGGTAGGTATAGTGCTACGTACTTTGAACACGCATTCTTTAGCTTATAGTCGCACGATATATCAGATAGAAAGTAAGGGCAAATCAGTTTGGATCACGCGAAACTGCTGCTGTCACTTACGGTTTAATCCTTGTTTCTTGACTGCATAGTTGTATTTTTGTGTTCTCTATCACTTACTCCTTGCATCACTTGTGTATATTCCTCAAAATTAGGATAAATTCACCAAGAAAGGGAGTTTTATTCAATTGGTGAGGCGTTTTCCATATTATACTATTTATCCTTTTGCTCTTTGATCTTTATTGATTTTTATGGGTTTATAATTACATTTATTAACTAATATTAGAATATATAAAAGGTAATCTCTAAATAAAACATGTGAAATCTATAAAGCGAATTATATTTATTTCTCTCACAAAAATTAAATTATATTTTTATGCTACAATAAGTAAGATAAAATAAGGATTTACCTAAGTAAGGTATATCAAGCACTTAATATTTAAATTTAAGGGTTATTCTTTAAAGCACATTTATAATTAGGAAACATTAACATCATACGTTTATTTTTAAAGGAAATAATATTGTTCTTTATATATAAATATTTATAACAATTCAAATAAAAAGTAGAGTATAATCGATAGATTTGATGCACTTGACAATGAATATATTTAGGAACCACAAAGGAGACTAAAAGTTACTTATTCATAGGACAAACATATATTCCTCAAACACATTCAGTTATAGCTTTCATACCTCATTATTGTTTCGTACTTTACTTGTACCTCATCCACGAGTAAACAAAATCAAAGCCATTCCCCTTACAACTAACTTTATTAATCTGTGTGATCTAATCCAACTGTGAAGTCAATTTGGTTTTAAAAAATTTAGCCAGTAGGTGGCTAAAAATGACGCTTTAGTAAAGGTATTGCGAAATTTAAGTCACACGGTAAAGGTGCAATGACTAAACTTGATTTAAACTTCGCCTAGAGTGCAATTTGATATTCCAAATGGTTTAGCAATCGACTTCACACTTTCGCTTGAATTATTTTACTCGTATGTAAGTTTAACCAATTTTTTAAAGTGATTTTATTGGACTGCTGAAAATTTCCGAATAATGATCGGTTCAAGCGAACACTAAACCAAACCTAAACTAATCCAATCCAATTGTGAAGTAGTCTATTGTATCTATTTAAATAAAATGTTCAGTATTCAATTATGGTGGTATTAAGTGTAGTATTAAGTTATTGAGAATAATATTTTAGTTATTACAAATGAATTTAATATTTTACGTTAAATTTATAAATAACGTTTTCTATTAATGACTATACACAAACTTGAGATTGCTCTGTCTATATATCTAATTTTAATAAAAAGCAACAGCTGTTGAACAATCCTAAACAGTTCCATTTTAGCAGTACATTTATGCTTAGTTGTTAATTGTTTATAAATGTATATTAAGTGTATAAATGAATAATTTCGTCGTGATTTATATATTTTCGATACATCATTTTTTATAGTCGGAGTATTTTTGTAGCAGACTTATTATTGTAATAGACTTATTGAATAAAACATTACCGAACTTTGAAGGAGATAAAATATTATCTGTATATATTTTTTATTATAATTCATTTCTTATAATCAGATTTTTTTATGGATAAAGTGTTTTTTATTATAGTGCATATTATTAGTGATATAATTATATTTTATGGATGTAATACAGAAGAAAGTAGAACATTTTATTGTAGCCTATAAGCCGTCATTTTATAGTTTATTCAATTATTTTCATTCAATAATAGTCGGCAGTTGTGGTGTATCTGAGCTGCCTTTATTATCTGCATCCTTTACTGTGTATTGGAATAAACATTGCTCTCGCTATAGACACAAGTTGGTCTTGTTTACTACATAGTTTTTAAGCATATCAATATCTTCAATATTATACATTACAATATCTTACACAACGTAAGAAAAGTATTTCAAATGTAATAGTATGGCTGTGCTCTAAATTGTCTTATATTACCGATCTCGTTGATTATATAAAAATTTAACGTGTATGATTTAATACTAATGCAAAAATACAGATCTAGATTTCAATAAGTAATATATAAAACATCTATTTACTTCAAGTGAGTGTTCAGATGATTCAGGCGTGAATGTATGGCGATATTCATAGTAGTTGACTTAGTAGTGTAAAGGTGAATTACCCTTTTGTTCGAGCACCCATTATAATTTGTATTAAGTTTGTTCTTTTAAAAATGTACTCACATTGACACTTTATAATGCATTTGTAAAATCTATTCCAGTAACTGACAACAGTTTAGATATATATTAAACAGTTTCATGGCACCATTAATTTAAATTATATTAATATAAGTTTTTAACATCGTATGATTACAAAATAGATATGGGCATTCTCTTTACTCGTTAGATTGAATTTATTATATTCATATTCACAGAAAAATTTATTGAACATTAAATTAAGGTTATATGGAGTCCATTCTATTAATTATTTCTATAATAAATGAAATGAATTATTAAGTGACCGTAAAATACAAAGATATTTGAAAAATTATAGAGCGTGGCTAATTTTTTAATGTTTGCAAATAAGGATTACTGGACATTAATATTTTATAAATTGCTTTATACTGGGTGTCCGAAAAGTTGATATGCAGTTGTTCCCATTTCAGATAGCGTAAATGTGCCGATATTGTTACGATATATAATGGTAATGTGTTGGTAATGTTTGAAG
>JAYRBW010107391.1:0-18677 GCA_036023295.1 Invenusta paracnida
TTATTTATATGATTCTAATGTGTTTGGTAAATAATACTAAATATGGAATATAAACAGTGTTTTAGTAACTTTAACGGGTATAACTTTTTGTCATATATAATGATAGTATTAATATATTTTTTGAAAATGATCTACATATATTGGAATGTGACAGATCCTACAAAACTATAATTTATTATAAAATGTTTATATATTTCAAGTAGTCGGAATTTTCCCGGAGTAGCGTTATATATCGAATAAATAAACAGAGAACAGGCAAACTGCTATAATACACATAAAAAAGTGTATTTCTTTATTTTCATAAGAATACTTTTTCTAGTGATATCATAGTGAAAATGTCCAATCATTTTTATGACAAGAATAAGTAAATTCATTATTTTATATTTTATATCTTATTAAAGTTTTGTTTTTAGATTTATTGATTTTTAACCATATTATACCTAAATAAAGAAAATATTAGTCTACAATGCAATTTCAAATGTTATCTATAATCTATAATATTAGTATCTTATCTGAGAATCTATGTAAATTATAAAAATTCAAAATTTTAGCTCTTAAATTAAAGCATCTCGAAAACTATTGCATAATTCTGCAAAAATAAAATAAACGAAACTCTTATCGTATAAATTGACAATTGATCAAAATGTTAAATTTTGATTATTAGAGGAATACTCATCAAGTTATTAATTCTATTTTATTCCAAATATATAGGGTAAGTAATTGGATATAATACAAAGTTATAAGAATTGTTGGCTAATATGTTGATGAGTTGGTGTTGGACAGCAATTTGAGTTTAATCTCATTTGAAAGATGGTGCAACACTTTTACCGTCTTGTAATGTGGAGAAAAACTAATTGGATAATGATGGGTGCTTTTACACTATAGATAAACTTTTGCGTGTATTATATTATATCATGAGATCTGAATATAATAATCTAAAAGTAATCTGAAACTTGTTCGATTAGTTTCACAGTCAAGTTGATGACACTACCGGTAATTGGTATAGACTGGAAAGACGGATGGGGGTCCCATCAAAATTTTCATCACTTGCTCATTCAGCTCCTGTCTTAAATTAAGAATTGACCCATGTGTAAACTGTCCCCTCAGTATATACAATAACAAATGCCGTCTATACCATACCATTTAGGTCCCTATCTCTCACCTCTGAAATATATTTCTTCTCTAAATATTACACACTTGGTAGTCATTTCGAAATACATGTTTTACCAACGACCAGAATGGTATCATCAACGTGCAGTCTGTCCACTTAATTCTACAACGAGATATTTCTTACAAATTTATGACACGCGTGAAATTTTCACAACTACTCGACATAATGAGTCACGCGCGGTTTTGACGAAATGAAACTAACTAAAACAATTCTCTTGGAATTAATATATATATAAGGTACCTCCATACCTTTAAACCGCACAAAACCAATAGTTATAATTATGATGGTTCTATCACTGAATTTCTGCTACTATTATTTATATATGTTATAGAAGAGAACAGCTATAGTTGGCTTATCTTCATACGAATTTCGTCGGTGTGTATGTAAACTCTACAAATAAAAGAGAGAAAGGATATTATATAGAGGATGGGTTTGAAAAAAATGGTGGAAAATCACCAACAATCTCAGCTAGCTCATCTATGACCGCCGTCACCAATGTTAGTGAGCAAATATTGGAAGTTTCAAATAGCAGGATATCCTTGCTACTGTTTGAAGGCCGTTTTTTGGGGATAGGGTAAAAAATATTTACGGGAAATCGGACCAAAAAAGTATTTTTCTCACGTTTTATTTGACTAAAATTTCTAATAGAAATGATGTGAATTATTTCATGTTCTAGATAGTGTATGATTAATGCAAAATATTGAAATATTTTTAATAATCATTTTTATTTTTATATGGATATCCGATGCAATATAGAGGACATATAAAATGAATAAGCAACCATGTATTAATATATTTTAAAAGTTGACTATGTAATTAAAATTCTGTTTTTTAGTCTATAAGATTTTAAATATTGAAATTTTATTGAATAAATAAAACTATCGCATTGTTTTCAATTTATTGTCGGAATGTGTTTTTTTATATTTCTTGCTTTGAAATGAATAATATTTGAATAACATGATAATTGTAAATAAATATGTTTACGTAAAATATATGTATATTAAAACAGCGCAGTTTCACAATAAGATGAATTATTTAAAAATAAATATTCACTTACATAATATAGTTACATTTTTTGAATTAATATTAAACCTTTATTTTGATGCGAATTTATAAGCTTGTAGGCATTTGTCTCGTTTCATCAAGACTTAAATGTCATGAAAAACAGTTGACTTTTCTACTACCAATAAATATTAGGAAGTATTGCAAAAACATAACTTTGTATAGATATGCATTCCTTACGTCATATTTAGTTTTCTGTTGTTTTGACTTTGGTCAATTTTAGACATAATATTCCCCTCTATATAAATGTACACCATTCTTTAAACACACAAGGACATGTTATAATATACGTATACAATGTTTCATACCATTTCGAGGTAATCAATAATATCTATCCTATTAATAAGAACATAAACATTCGGGAAAATAATTTTAATATTCTGAAAAAGTATTGTTTAAATTTAATATTTTAACTCAATAGTGTTATATTTCCTTACAGATTTAAATCACTATATGTTGAAAAAATACTTCCAAATAACATTAAATTTTAAGACTCAAAGAAAGAAATGAAAAGAAAAGTAGCAATTTTAGTTCAGAATTTAGCTACAAATCAATTTACACTGTAAATTTTAAGAAAAACATTTCACACAACTCTTACCACAACCCCTCAAACTGGCGAGATGAGTGGAAATGGCGTTTTTTCAACAAATTTCACTCTCTTCTAAAGATTTCATTCCTTCTTATAATCGTCGTTCTAATTCGAAATAAGGAACGAGGCCATATGAACATGGGGACACCATCTACTTATTTATGTAGCCGAGTCTTTCTTTATATCACTGTAGTTTTACATTATGGTGAGGAGGAGTTCTGATTATAATAATAAATCGATAGAAATTGGAAATTTACGCCAGTGCGATATTTGAAAAGGCGGATTTTAAGATTAAACAGATTAATGATAAAAACTATAGACTGATTAGAAGAAATGGAATAGTAGTGGAGTAAACTGAATCCTTACTGTATATCATATTCTTTAATTATGTTAGTTTTATTAAATATGAAATTCTTCAAGGTACCAAATGGTTTTAAATTATTTTAAAATTTGAATACCACTTAATTTACATGTAACCTCATAGTCTGAATTTATAAATTGTCATAGGTTAATTTCATGTGTTAATTGTTCATTAAGAGAAATCATTAATAATTAAAATCGGTTAATGAGAATATACAATTTCTGTAAAATATTTATGTACAAATAGATCTATTCCGTTCCTATTCAAACGGACAAGTATCTATAAAGATGTAAAACTATTCATTTAAAGCTTTTAAGGTTATAACTATAATCACAATCCGTATCGATGCTTATGCTTTTAGGTATAAATAAGAATTGCATTTTTTGTATTTTTACTAATTTAAATTATAAGCAGTAGTCTACACACATTAGCATTAACATGCTTAAAATGATTAGAAACTTTAGTTGTTACTGTTAAATAAATAATATAATATAATATAGATAATTAGGTATAACATCTCAGATTACAATATGTATTCACTTTGACAAAATTTTCAAAAATATTGATATAATATTTAATGAACGAAACTAAATTTGGATTATTTATTAATAGAAATGTACACATGTACATAGAATTTTTTATATTAAAAATTGTATTCAATGATAAACGTGATTTAAATTTTCATAACATTGAATCAAGTGTTTATTAAATTTGAATCCAATTACATAATATTTTAATGTTTTGTTTAATAAAAGTTAATTTGAGTACATTTTACTTTACTTTTCATTTCATATTATTTGATCTGAAACAAATATTTGGTAGATATACATTCTATACTCATTTTCTATTACTACGTAGCAAAGTGATAATATAAAATATTTTAATTCCACACATTACTCTAAATTTGTATAATTAAACTCTCTATTTTATGGACTTAATCAGGGTACCACTCACTGGATATTGGGAAAATTAAAAGAATCCGACGAATAATGCACGTTGTTTGGCTTAGTTCGAACATTGCAATTGTCTACTGGCATTAATTACAGCAATGGGAAATCTTAGCAGGCGAGAAATTGCCCACTGAGCCATAAAACTTAGCACGCCGCGCGCTCTGGATTTACAAAGTATATTTACTGCCAAATTAGTCATTTCTTCGAATATATATGAGAATATTCTAGGTCAAATATAATTTGAGAGACAAAATAGTCTCAAACATTATATTGTCAGTAAGAAAAATTTAAAATATATTTGAAAATCGTGTCTTGCAACCATTCCATTCTATTGCGTTTAATGTCTCTGATTTTCTTAATTTCTTAATGTATTTAGGAAGCTTCGAAGAAATATCCAGATTGATTGTTTACCGATAAAAGTGGATAAAACAATTTTTAATAAATTTGTATTGTTGTAAAATATTTCAATTTTATTATATTTTTTTACTATTGATTTATTTTTTAAATACAAATTAGTATAACAATTTAGACATAAACCATAGCGCCTTAATTCTTAAATTCTTAAAAAAATACGTACTTCTTTTTAATAAAAAAATATAAAAAATATATGCATTAAACAATTTTCTCCGTGAAGAATTGAAACATAATTATTTCGATTACGTTAACATAAAGAATAATTAATAATCCAAATACTGCGTTTCGTTCTAAATTTTATATTTCAGGTTTAGATAATTATACTTACAATGTATTTTATCATTAAAGATGTATTTTTTTCAACAAGAATAGAATTATTGAAGATATTCTATTTACTAAAAAAAATTATGTCTATAGAATGCCCTGCCATGTTATAGAAACGTTGATACACGATTCAAATTATTTGCTGAGTTCACAATATTTCGGATTCCCACAGGATTATAAATTGGAGAGGTGGAGTGCATCTCAAGATATTCTGATTACGTAACACATTGTGAGAAAAAGCATTTAATTGTGTTTAAATTCACCATGAGACAAGAGCAGAAGTGTTAAAAAATTATGAGGTTTTTTAATTGTGTTGAAATATAGCATATGTAACCTATTTATATAATGTGAATACGATGAAGTGATACTTAACATTGTATAATATATGTATGAATTGTTATGTATAGCATTATTGCATTCTACTCTTTTAGCAGATTTACTGAAATCTAAAATAAAAAGCATTTATTGATATATATATATACAAGATTTGTTTATGTAAATTATTTGTTATATTAAAAGCAAATATATTTAAAAAAACATAATTATAATATTTAATTGATGGGTCTTAAATGTGTACAGGGGGTTAAAATATATAGGAAATATTGACACAAAACGTTAATGTAAATATCAAATAGTATAGTGAAAAATTATATAGTTAAAATCTCCTTTTTTTCTGCTTATCTAAGCAAATAACTGTTATAAAAAAAGTATCTGATTTTTATAAATTTGCATACATATATACATATACACCCATAGGTGTGTGTGACTTTCCTCGCTATTACTAATATATAGCATAAATTGTTGTCACACTTTATTGGGATACATACAAATCTTAATTAATTAGTCTCTATAGGCTTAAACTATAAATATTGATCGGTAATTATCTCAATGCTACGGCGCAAATTAGTTTGTTAAAGCCAGTAGGTAGTATATATGTACCCGACATATTATTAATAAAGTAAGACACACACATATATATAATAATTTAATTTTTGTTTAAATAAATTTTAGTATTAAAATAAGTGAAAACATTATTGAAATAATGTTTTTAATTAATTTATTATTTTTGAAGCTTATCATTCATATTACCTCAAGTGAATATATATACATATATATTTTTAAATACATTAGTTAATTAATATGAAAATAAAATTCAATGGTGATTGTCGCAATTTAAAATAAGAAAAGAATAAGGGAAGACAATCAAGATGTCAAGTTATAATTTTGAGAATTATTTGTGCGTTTACATTTGGAAGGCGATTAAGGACACCACAGTGTACATCGACTCACTTCCTTGAATTGACAGAGCGATCATAAAAATGCAGAGAAGAATTTTTTGCGCAGACAATGTATATTGTACATCTTGTTTATTAGTTTGTACAAATGCAGTAAGTTCATAGTTTCTCAATACATTTATATATCTAGATAAAGTGGTATACATTGATGAATCCCCAGTGACCTGGCTTAGAAGAATGATTGTCACTTTATCTCTTGTTTGAGTGTCTTCTCAGCTTCCTGTCCTTATGTGTTATTTCTGTTTTTAACTTATTTAAAATAAAAAATACATCTTTTAAAACAGTATAATTATGTATCTGAATTGTGCTCACAAAGGAACACGGTAAAGTTCGAAAAAAGTTAAGATTTATAATCTTGAAATTTTTTTGTGTATTGGCTAAATTAATATAAGGAAAACAGCTCTGAAAATTTTACATTTATATATATGAAATAAAAAATATATATTGAGCATAACATTTTTTCGAAGTTGTGTGAACACTGGTTTTATATTTAACTATACATGAAACTATTTAAACATTTATGAGCAATATTTTCTCAAATCTAATTCAGAATTTGTAATACTTAAATCTATATCAAAGTTTTCGAACGTTGATAACAATAATATTTTTTATAATATCTTTATTCACATAAATTACAGTCTGATCTTAAGAATATGTTACGAAACCTTTCATGTATATATGTTTTAAAATGTGTAAGTTATATATCCTCAATATTGCTTGAGGGCGTTATATGACTGATAATTATATTATAATGGAATTTTTATTTGTAGAATATTATCAAAGTACATATAATAATTAATTAATAATCCATTATTCAATGACGTATATTCTATTTATATTCAAACTCATTAACATGTATATGCACAAATAAATATTATTTACATGCGTAAAATGCACCAAGAAATAAGTTGTTTAACAGGTGGGTTTGTTATAAATTGAAAGAAATGTTTCGTTCTGTGGGAAACTTAAACTTAAATAAAAATAAATAATTATTTTAGTCTATAACATTATTACATTAAATTATAATTATAACAGCTTAAAATTAATTTAAAGGTACATTTTATTAATTTGTTTAAATTAATAATTTATGTTTAAATTTATTTCATGTGCAATTAAATATTTAATATGTAGTGTTTAATAAATTTTTCACATAATTATTTTCCTCATTCAAAATCCTCTTTTCACAGAAAGATTTAAATTTCCTAAATTCTCGAATGATTATTATATGTCTATTTAATGTCTGTTTAGTTAATATTACTATTTATTGAAGTGAGCATATAGGAAGCATGGTATTAATTGGTATATATGATAATTCTAAAACACTATGGTTATAATATTGACAACTATAACCCAAGAAAAAGACAAATCGTATATAGGAATAACCTAGCATCTAGCACCTAATGCAATAACTTAATCAATCAATTTGAGCGGACAGAAAAAGGAACAAGTTTGAGTTTTCTCCTCTGTACTGTATATATTGTTTCTAATTAGACCAGGTTAGTGGGGTCAATAGATTACTATTAGTGCATATAAGAATACATACAAACTAACAAACATTATGCAGGGGCTATGCATGTCTTTTGTGGTTCACAAGTTTTTTCTCACAGAAAATATACTCTTTGTGAGCAATTAGTTTCATTCGACGTCTTATAAATAGTGAATACGATGAGGAAAGTTGGATCTAACTGCTCACAAAATGTAAGATTTCTGGCGGAGCGACGAATATATCTGATTAGCATTCTTCTGAGCTGTTTCATGCAGAGAAGTCTTAAGCTGGGGAGGAGTGGGACACATGGGGGAAGACCCAAGAGAAATGAAAAAGAAGAAAAGGAGAGGAGAGGAGGAGAGACTGAGAAAGATACAAGGGGGGAGACGAGAATAAATTCTCATGAACCAGAGAATCAATAATTCATAAAATTAATTGAATCTTTGAAAATGTTGCTGTCTTCATTAGATCTTTGTATGTGTGTGAGTGCGTCTTCGAAGTGTAAATTAACGATTGTTAGACAGATCGGGTGAGATATACAATCAAAAGAAATAGCTCAAACAGGAGTAGAGAGAGGAACAAGGGGGAAGATGTTTGGGGTAAGTTCAGGGTGATTGTAGTAATAGCGGGTGAGGGAGGATTATATTGGAATATTTGTGATTACAGTTCACACGAATTCGAGAGCTTTACGATGCTATGTCGAGAAGAATAGTAAGAAGATTAAACATATTAGTATTAATGTACGAAGACGGTACAAGCCATCTTCTTCTGATATCAGCTCGTATTCACAAACTATTATTAATTTTGTTCGTACATGCATATACGTTGCATCCATATTTTTGTTATAATATATTAACATACTGTATTGCATCTAAAACATTGTTGAATCCAATAAATAATTTTGTAATGTTAGAAATGAAATTTTATTGATTATTTAAAAATGTTTTGCTTAAATGTGTCTGAATTATTTTATCATAAATATATATTTTATGATTATCAAATTTAATGTACTAGAGTAAATATTTCGAAGTAGACGCTACGCTAAACGTAAATATTGATTTATGTAGTTGCATTTAAATCAAAAGACAGAAGCATGCGTTCATATTATGTAAATAGTAATCATTTTATACAAAATTGTGCAAAATTTCAGAATAAATATCACAAAATAGTATATTTTAATACACATCTAATTTTAATATTCGTACGGGGGAAACCATTGCATTAACTTAATTATACGTAGTACGCAGTATATAGCTATTTGTATTTTGGAATGAATTTAAAAACAAATTTTATGAATGTAAAACTATTTATTTTGCCTTTAAAATACCATTGTATACACATACAAGGTAAAAAACCAGATATGTACATAGGAAACTATAGTTTAACAAATGTACATGAAACATTCAAGTATATCTACATATGTAGTTAATAAGTACGTTATTTTTTACTCATACAATAAACTAGTATTGTATTTCTTGCTTTAGCGGCATCTTTATTTTTAGTGTTAAAATATCGATTCATAAGATTAAAATAATACAAATGTCTAATAAATAATTACTATATTTGATTCTTGCTAGAACTTAAAACTGAAGAAAACTTATTTTACAACAAAGATGTTCTGGATATGTGCTTATTTCTTTTGCAATAGCCGGTATAACAGGTTACTTTCATTTTAAGTAAAATATCATTTATACAAACGCCCTACTTTTCTCATATAAAAAATAGCATTGAGTAAATAGGTTATAGCTTAGTATTAAATTCGTCCCATTGTTATTTTAGTTATCTTAGTATCTTATTTTAGTATATTTGTATATATATGTTATATATCATAAGAAACGAAAAATATAAAATAAATATATGTAAAACTTTGAAATTCGGATTTGTTAATCCTGTTCAAATAAAATATTTATGTTATGTATATATTAATCTTTTATTTAATGCAATATACAAATATAATTTAACTACTATAGGGTAAATTTCGATCTTGCCTTGGCAGAGTATACAGGATGATGCAAAAAACGCTAATTATATTAAAGGAAGTCTAAATTTGCAAAAGTTCGATTTATTGATTATTTGATTTAACAAAAATGATAAGATTCAATTAGCGTTTTTTGCATAAACTTGTATATATACAAATCTTAATTAATTAGTTGCTATAGGCTTAAAAAAATCAAATGATAATTAGCTGAATACTGCAGCGCAAATCAGTTTGTTAAAGCCAGGAGTAGGTATGTACCGGGGTTTGAACTTACTATATACTTTCGTGTTAGACTCCTTCCTTCAAGCATGTATAAATATACCGGTAAAGCGAGATCACAATTAGCCTTTATATTATTTATAGTTGGGTTAACCACATAATAACAATTATAAAACTACAATTTACCTAGTTTGTATTCGTATCATATGCATTTTATCATATTAATGAATGAATTGTACAATGAATCATACAATGAATGAATATGTATATATATGTAAAATATACTTTTTGGCAATATAAATCAGTTCATACATGTATGATTTCCACATGCTTTCTCATTAGCTCTTACTAAATAAATACCTGGTTATTTTCAAATTTATTGTAACGCACAATATACGTTCATATACAGAAAATAATGAAGTATATTTTTTAAACAACATTCATTGAAATACTAAATAGAGTTTATATGATAATGTATCTGGGATCATTTAGAATGTTAATCTTAATACAATTAATAGAGCTAACTATTCCATAACGTTCTAGTTATATAAATAAAGCAAATATATAAAAATATTTCGCCATGGGAATAATTCTTGATATTTTTGTCAGAGGGCACTATAATAATTAGTTTTGATTTTGTTAATGTATTTATTATCAACAGGCAAGCATTCTTCTTTGTTTTCATATTAATTGATCATATAGTATTTTTTTAATACAAAAAATTATAATTTAAAATTATTAATACATTACATTATTTGAAACAAAATATATATATTTTTTACTATGCTGTATGTGCTTAAACTGTTTAAATCATGTTATTCACTACATATTAAACTCACCTATGTTTCCCTATCTTTTTTAAATGGATATAAATGATCAAACTTCAGCGTTAGTAATAACAAATTGTTAAATATGAGCAGGTAAATCGAGAGATATATAATTGATGCCTTCTGGATAGAATAATGACAGCATTAATTAAACCTGTCATAATTTAATTTTTTTCGACCATTCATTGGTGAAAATTATTTCAAATATTCTGTGGAAACTTAAGTTTCATGCCCTTTTGCACCAAACAGAGAAAACTTTTAGCATCCATGGTTATATTTAATTTAAACTATATTATAAATTTATTTGTAACAGCTTATTATTTTGATCAAATTATTCTATATATTTTACAACTTTCTAGAATTTAATATTTGTGAATAAGAATTAGGATAAATAACAATGATTGAATAATCAGCAATTAACAATAATTTCCAATAATAATGATAAAAAATATAATATAAAGTAAAAGTGTAGGCAAATTTTCTTTCGCAACAATTTATTATCTAAAAAAATGGTGAATGGTCCGTTTCAGCAAATTCAAATTATTTATATTTTGAGACAATTATTATGTTATCCTTTTAAAGTTACGTTAGATTAGATAATAAATAACAATATGTTACATTTTTGTTTTTTACGGTAATTTTTTCTTAATTATCTTTTTTAATATTAATTATTTTTTAGTAATTTGAAACGTACTTATTAGTTCTCTTATTTGTATATATCTCTCTATTCTTGCACAGTTTGAAGTTTGACCACAACTTTATGCTTACCACACTAGGATTTTCCTTCTATAATATTGATAACTGTGAATAACAATTCCAATTCATAATATTTTAATCAAACGGTACTCTTGCAAACTACCTATTTCAGTGTTATTAAAAATAGTGCATAACTTTATTATGCAAGAAGAAAGAAGACCATACGTATAATTAAGGACAGACATTTTGAACCCACTTCATTTGTTTTTGAATTAATATTAGAAAGATCGCAATTTTCCACTATCTGTGGTTCATAATTGTGTTTTGTTTAGAAGCATTAACAGAAGTATGCATTCAAGTTAAACATTAATTAATGTTATATGGAAAACTCATATCCTTCTCATGCTGCATCTTAAGAAGAAAGCATATCAAATTTAGAAAATCTATATTTTATGATTAATTAAAATGTCATATCTGATTTCCTCACAAATATATTTTGACGTTAATATATTCCTAATATGTTATAGTCAACATATAATATATATATATAAAATACAGTTCTAGCGATATTCTTAACTGATATATTTTGTAAAAAACAATGCCATCATATATAGTAAATAGGGTAGACAGTTTGTAACTCTTTTCAATTTATGGGAGGGGGGCCTAATACCTTCCATTATACTGCAAGAGATGTCAGTTGGTAAATTTAAAAATAACTGTCATAGTATTCTGTTGCATCCGTTTGTTCTTTTGGCAACCTTCTTTAACAATTCTTATTGATTTGACTTCCGTAATCTAATAAAACGAATATTTAAAAATATGGCAAGATTCATACGTTCTACTATTGATGAGAATGCGTCATATACCCTGACTAATATATATTCAATACGTTTTCAAGTCTTATAAATATATGTTTTATTATCACATTGTGAAATAATGTGATATATCTCTATATCTACAGACTGATATCTATATATGCATATATTGTTATATTTTTAAAATAAAATATGAACGAATTTTAGAATAGACAGAGTTATATTGTTAATTAATGAACTTAATTTTTTCATTAAAAAATATGACTATAAATATGAACAATGATTAATTATTATTGATTTTGTTTAGAATAATGAAAACTTTATACTATATACAATGCTCTTCATAACCATATTATTAAAACGGTATTTATTTGGGATTATTTATAATAAGGAATAATTCAGTGAGTGAAAAATCAGTAAATAATACTGTCTTATCACGAATTCAAATGAACTATTTTAATCAATATTTTCAGGTAATAACCGTTATTCAGTATATACCTTGGTAAATAGATAATTGTAATCTATCTAGAGTGTTAATTTGTATTCATTTTAATCTTCAAAGTAGAGTATCGACGGATATAAGTAAAAATATAATAAAATCATTGAAATAACAATACACAATGTTATTCTCATTTACAGGGATGCTTGGAATACCTATTTACACAATTATATAATATTAATAGAATGATTAACTAACCTTTGAAAAATCTGCGTTTTCAATGCTGTCTAGTTCTCCTTTTAATATCCCATCTTCAATTTTAACAGCATATCTTGCGATGTTTTCTCAAATTATACGTCACTGAATGAAGATTTTATAAAAAGAATTGATGAACCAAATGTTGTTTGCGAATCTTTTTATCGGTAAAAATGTTCGAAGTTGTTGTTTATCAAAATCAGATTGGAAATGTCATAAGATAAAGTCACAATGTTGTTTTTAGTGTTAATATTTTTAAATATTAATATACTGTAGGACTGTCCAGTCGTCTGTATGGATAATATTCAGATATGTCCTTGTCTTGAATTCGATCAAGGATCGCAAGTGGAATATAACGTACAATGCAAGATGTAGCGAATGTAGCCTTCCAAAACAAACACGGCCTGCGCTAATATTGGCTATGCAAACGAGGTTCTGTCTAGTGATTGTTATTACTGTTATTATTAATATTATTTTAGTACCACAGCATTACAATAGCATATCATCACCATACATATGTGTGTATACTATACAAGTTTTTAGTGCATCAACAAATTTAGCACAGTCTTAAGAGATAGCCACAATTGAACAAAACATGTTCCCACCGTTATGGGTTGATGTATAGAGTATTCCCCGAAAACAATAATCGTCTTTAATCGTGTTACCTTTTTAGTGGTTCGACGTTTGTGTTGTATATGTAATATATCAGTGAAATATTTCTTTCTTAATAGCGGTTACTCGTTAATTACATCATCCTTGACTTCAGTCCTTTGTACAAAGTATAGTCATTACAGCGCGGTAATAATGATACTAGAGAAGGCAGCTGCTGAAACTGAAACCCCGTGTGTTCTTTAGCTCGCTTTGGGTAGGTCTATTTCACAGGCTTGGATTACAAGGTTGAAGCCAGAGAGCTTTGGTATTCAAGGAGTTCCTTACATCCAGCTTTCACTTCTAAGAAAGAGGTTTCAAAGCGACAACAACAGCCAATAAGAAGAGGATATTTTGTTGTTTTACTACTATGTAGAATAAAATAGTATTTACTCGCCTGCCAAGTTTCGAATGAGTTCATTCATAGATTTACTTATATAACCTATTTAACTGAGCTTCGAAATTTTATACATTATAGTCCTTTTAAAGGCTATATATTTCGCGATAGTCATTTCAAAATGAAAATATAGCATTGCCAAATATTTAAAATATACATAATATTTTGCGTATAAATGGTTAAACAGGTATTGAAAAAATAATATTATCGTTTTCATTAGGTATTATATAATTAATAGAATATTAAACCTTTACTCTTTTGTTACATTTTTATAAACAGATATTCCGAAACTGATTTTATCGTAATTGTTATGGCTATAATGCCGAATATAATTAAGCTCACTAATTGTTAGTTGATTGATATTTCCTATTTCTCAATAAATCGTATTAATACACTCATTTACGCAATGTTACGTTTAGGTGTTCCTACTTTTTAATATATACAGATAAAAATGTAACTTAATTTATGACACACCCTCTATAATTTAATATTGGATATTTGTATCTTTACAAAAATGTTACTCCTTATTTATTCTTTTTATAGATAAAACTTTCCATACTTTTGTTAATAACACCACTTCTTAAATTTACACTTATAATATCATAATTTACATTTGGACCGTAAATTTACTTATATTCATTTTTTATAACAAATGCTTAAACTGATATTGCAAAATTATGAAAGTGACTTACATATTTTAATACAAAATTTAAAACACTTGAACAAATAGTTACTATTATTTATGAATAGATATAAGCGTTTAATATTTAAATAACGTATATTTTTAATATAAATAAACAATATTTGTATTTCTAAATTCAACTTCAAATAATATTATTTTTTTATATGCGACATATATTTAAAAAACTATGTTTAACTTAAATATTAAACACTTGACATACATTGTATTAATAATTTGAAGAATAAAAAGACTATAAGTGAAACATCAATATAAATATATCTCACTGTATGCAACACAAACTTATTGCACGGTTTTTGTTATAACATATGTACTATTATTTTTTATACTTAAAAAAATTATACAAAGACATAATATACTTTACTAATTAAAACATTAACTTAGTATGAATAGAAGCATTTCAATGGCGCCATGTCTACGTTTAGATTCTTATTTTGAAAAATAGATTACTAATTATAAGCCTTACGATTTTTTTTAAATCGTAGCTAATCTGAACTTGGAAGAATATTATAATATATAATTGACACAGTATACTGTTGCTCTTGACTAAGAACTAAGTGGATTGATAAGACTGGTAACTACTTCAGAGTACTATTCAAGTATACCGATGAATTCGTATATCATACCCGAGTTCTATGTTTGCTGAATCTGTGACATTGTGATCACTTCGAAGGTAAACATGTGTCACAATTGTAAAAACGAGTCACAATTTATCGCAAAAGCCGTTAGAGACATTTATTCATTGGTGTCACAAGTCGTATTCTGATTTTGTGTACATATACCTGAACATTTACAAAGTGGATATTTGTTTATCTACGTACATATTGTACAACATGTTTACAGTAATTAAAATGTATTCAATTGCCTACTATGCCAATATTCCTTTGATGCCTATGCTGTAACTATCCGAAATATTGATTTTTTATAGTTTGGTGTCTATAATTACACAGTGCATTTAATATTACAGACTATTCCACTATTTCACTATTCACCTTCATCATGAAGGCAACTGTTGAAAATATATTATCCAATATACGCCTGATATGGATATTTACTCTTATTTCATGTATAGTTCAACGCATGCGAATTATAATTCATAGAATTGACAAATATAATATAAATTTTATATAAACTTTTTAAATTATACATTTACTTTTTATAATTTAATATCATATATATTTTTTTCCCAATCACTATACATAGTATATATATATATATGATTTTTACATAATATATATTGTATTTTTATAAATTTTTGCTCCTTTATTTCTATTAATTTTCCAGTTTAGATATACGTATATTAATCAGTGAATAAAATGTTTACATATTTTTAACTTCAAGCATTGTAACATTTAAATCTTGGCGCCCAAATTAAATCAATTTCTTGAAATATACTAATGAAAGGTACCTACTACATATTATTAACAATATTGATTTTACCGTTTGCGTTTGAGGAGCTCGTTTCTTGGCTTTCATTTTGCGACGCAATCGTTTATTATAATATATTATGCATAAAGTTGGGAAATATCACGAAAATGTTTCATTTATTTCATTTCTATAAAATATTGTATTTTGTTGGTTATTTTATCGATTACATAAAGCATATATGTGAAAGTATTCTTCCTATTTATATAAACTAAAGTTTTATATTTTATAATATTTTTACGTTTAGATATAAATAGCTATATCTTAAATTTGACTTAACTACTTATAGGTATATAGAAATCATATTCAGAGCCTGGTAAAAAAATCAAAGAGTTTAAAGATAAATAATATTTAATTCGAATGAAAATAACATTAGCATTGCATTTTGCATATGTTTTCAAATCTTACTTTATGGAATCAGCTAATAAAATTATAATATAATTTTGAATATATGTATATATATATTTTCTTTTAAATTATTACAGATTATTACACTCACATACTAAACCTTTAAGTTTATATTTTTAATTATCTGTCATATGCTATCTATAAATACATCTCATTAACATATTTATGTATAACAATTTTGAAAATTGTAAAGTTCTTAGGCATAACAAGTTTCCTGTAATCTTAAATATATGTTATAGTTATATCTTTTCATAATGTAATATTATCCAAAAATATTAGTAATGCAGTTTTAGTAGTAAGTTCACGAATAATAACACGTAGATAGTGCTTTTTATTAACTGTACAATCATCTGCAGTCAATGATAACATTTAAAAAATAGCCAATTGATAGTTCTAGGATTATAATTAATGTAAAGTTGTATATAAATAAGAATTTTCTGTGATTTTAAATTAATGATGATAATTAAAATTAAAGATACATTTAGATTATAGAAATATAATTTTATTCCGAAATCCAACTAGTAATTAACAAATAGAGACTCGAATATATGTTGATACCAAATAAGGAAGAAATCTTAGAGTTGGAATACCATTTTTAATTATAAATGCTCGCCTCATTTAACAAAGATAAATACGACCAATGACAAGGTGATAAAGAGGGGTCATCGATAGTATTCATGTTAAATAGATATGCAGTGACCACATAACTTAAGTATCAGGGAAATTACTCCCATCCACAGAGTATTTTTTTTAATTTTCTAGGTTTAAAATTGAAGATTTTATATAAAAAAAATATTTTAATTGGTAAAAATTATAAAAATTATAGAATTTAAAAAATTATCTATTTTTTACATTTCTAACACATTTTAATTTGTACTCTTCTTTTTTAAAAATTGAAGGTTTTAAAAATATACTCTGGAGAGGATGGGAGTAATTTCCCTACAATTGTAAAATTTTATAAATTAACAAATCTGTGAATTAATGTGAATTATTTTCTATTACTATTTTTAAATAAAAAAAGGGAATAAAATAAAATTGACAGTAGTTTTATCACACGAAAAAAAAGAAATGTTAAGAAAAGAAATGAGAAGGTTTTACTGATGATATTTCAAGTATATCCGATTTTTTATAAAAATGGAAGTGTAATTTCTTCAGTTGCTAAAAAAGTTGGTTCAGTAGCTTCAGCAGCCTATATAGTATTTCAGATGCTGTTAAGAAACCTAAAGAATTAAAACAACTTCAAATTATTAAATAAATACAAAATAAAGAAATAGAAGATAAGTTTAAAAAGAACAATAAGTTCCAAATAAAAGAAAAGAAAAACTTACAGGTGGTGGTTTTAAAATATGTTAATTTTATTATTAAAAATGAGCGTAAACCAATCATAGCAGAAAAAAATGACGAATCTATTTTTCAAATTTATCAACCAATTTAATATTCTTATAAAAAAAGAAGATAATTTATTTGTATCCCCATCTACACCTTTTGCTCTCGTAATCTAAATATAGGAAGAGTAATTACATTTAAAATTAATAATACTGCTTCATTTCTTTTTTTTACATGTTTTATTATATATATATTTCAAATTAGTAATCAAGCAGGCAATACTCTTATGGTAAATACAATTACTTTAGAGCATAATTTCTTTCCTAGATTGTTTCAAACAATGACATTAAGAACAGGAAGTAATCAAATAGAAAATATATCAGAACCAGGTACTTTCTATAGTATGTTAAAAAGTGTTTTATATCCTAAAGGTTATAATAAAATTATTGTCTGGATTCCAAATATTGGCGATGGTGATGCTATTAGTGATCTTGCCCAATCAACAGTTGATCCAATCAGCTGAACACGATACTTCAATTATTCGACTAAATAATAGGTGGATAAATAAAGGATATTATGAAGATAGAAGAAATATTTATAATAATAATGTAATAGATAGAGCAACAGCAGCAGATGCAGCACAACAACCTCGAACCTCCAAGCGGTGTGCTGTGGGGAGATCTCATCTCTCAAATCGAGGGCAAAACTGGGCTCAAAGCTCGAGTATGGGTCAGAAGTCAATTCGTTTTTTATATAAACAGAGTCAGTAAACCAGTCCACTGGCTCTGTAACTACAGAAAAAGGGCTGGAAACACCATCTTATTAAGAGGAGGAGACATTGAAGAAAATCCAGGTCCAGTAGCCAAATGTTCTTATTGCAATCTTACGATCA
>JAYRBW010107402.1:0-18677 GCA_036023295.1 Invenusta paracnida
TGAGGAAATGATCGAATTCAGCATAGTCGCTGTCGGTGTATTGCATGGTGAGAGAGAGAACGACCGCCTAGTAGCGTGAGCAGGCGAAGAAAGAGCGAAAACAAACTCGCACGTTCCTTATATATCCTTGCGACGTTTCATTGGTTGGAGACTTGCTCGATCCTGATTGGACGTGAGGGGGGGAGGGTGGGGGTGAAGTCGGGATCTATCTCCCCTACTACTATAGACATATATATATGCACTCATCATTTAATAAGTTTTAAACTTATTTAAGCTTCATGGTATTCTATTAATCTGCAAACTGTATAGATCAATTTGGATAAACTGGATAGATAAACTAGAATTTATTTAAAATAGATTCTAAATAGACATGTCCAAAAAACCAGTTTATTAGTCATGAAGATTATTTTTTGTATATTAAGCAACCTTTAACAATAAGGTGTAAAAATGTAACATAATGTTAATATATTTTAATAAAAATTAATTTGTATGTGATATTCCTGATAGTTATGAGTCTAGCAATTTGTATTTAAAATAATTACGTTTACAATTCATAATAATGAAACTATTATCATAGTCTCAATGGGTTAATGGGATTAAATATGACCATTATTAGGGAATGCTATCGAAATCTATATTGTTTTTCTTCATTCCAATGAAAACCATTATTATCCTTTTATAAAACGCAATTCAAAATGTTATCAAGTAGAATTTATAAATTTTATAGTTTGATATCCACTTGAAGCGCTATTGATAAAATTGAGAATTGATGCTTTTAAACGTGCTTTATCTTATTATTGTATAGCTTATCGTACATGTTAGTTCACATGATCTAACAATTCTTGATTACCTTCGAATTTTTTAATAAAATATGTATACTAATGTAATAAAAAATAACAAACTACTCAATTGATAACATTAGTTGGTATATAACATTAATATTTAAATGAGTGAATAAAAATGGACAAAATATTGTTATAGTTTATTCCATTAGTTTACTTTCTGTCGTAATTTATTAAAAACACAGATTTATAAAAATAGAATTGCGACCAAATTTTATAAGCGTGGCTTACTATATTAGTTTAGATTTACAAAATGTTACTGTAAAATTAAGTGTTTAAAAGTTCTGTCAGAAATGTAAGAAAATTATCTTTAAAATTTAAAAATCATTTAATCTTTAATTTATGACAAATAATTGCTTATTTATTATTATTATTATTTGTTATTTATTATAATCTCTAGAAATCATTAGTATTGTTGTTAATTGTAATTATTTTCCATATATTGTTCTCCCTCACTTCCCCACTACCTGACTAATCACAATCGAATATGGGTTCCCATGACGACACGAACAGTGTAAAAGTCCCTCACCTACCGATTCTAATTTTAGCTCATAAATGTAATTGCTACCGGTATCCAAACAACGTAAACATTTCGTGTGTCATAGGAACTCATATTGCACGAAAATTATAACATACAAAATTCAAATTTAAAAATAAGGGGAAGATTTCAAAAAATATACAAACAATTACATGGGATTGTGTTCTAGTATTTAAATTAACTCGTATTTAAATAAAAATATCATGACAACAGTCATAATGAATACTTTTCAATTAATCAGAGGTTAGCAATAGCAAAGTGAAAATTATACATAATTTACATATATATGTACTACTCATTTCAAATTTCAATAGATACCTATACAAATAATAAACTAAATTTTTAAAAATGTTAATTGAAACAAAATTTTGCGTAAAAAATTTAAATTTAACAATACACAGGAATTACAAACAAAACACTTGCACGGGAATATTACGAGGCTAACGATTTCACACGCCATTCAAAAGTGCCGAGGCTGACCATACTCAATTATATATATAATTATACGTAATTGATATACATAGGTACTGCTTATCTTCAATTTCAAAAGTTAAAAAAAGTTCTTGCAATTTTTATAATTTGTTAATTAAAATAAAAATTACACATTAATTTTAAAGTTTGTGTGAGCCATTCAAACACGCGAGGCCTGACAACTTAGTGTTTGCATGTGATAATTAATTTAGCGTTAGTGGATTGTTTTAAATGCATTGTACTAATTGATGTACTATTATTATTCTACTAATTATTGGACTATTATTGGACTAATATAAAAAAATTCTTTAACAAAGATATCAATTCCCATCAAATTTGAGACAAATTGGCATGCACGCTAATTAAGCATCTAATAGAAATTACCAAAAACTTTGTACATACTAAAGCAATTAATTATTTTGAAATAGTAGGTACCTAAACAATTAGGTAGGTTTTGTATGTTAAGTAATATTATGATATTTTCCTTAAACTCCAAAATTCTTACATAAAAAGTATTCTAAAAGTTCCCTAAACTCCCAAATTATTCTCTAAGAGGTGCCTAAACTCCTAAATATTTCCCCAAGTACTTATGCGGCACTATTACTAATGTAAGATTTAAAAATGTATCTATAGAAACATATATTTTGTTATAACACGTAGGACACGACATCCTGTTATTAAGTATTCATTATCTTGAGAACGTTTACATAAGTCTGTGATATCATGTCCTTTCACAGTCATTTCAGATAATCTGCCGTCAACCTGGCGTATCTCACAAACATAATAAAGATAAGGTATCTATCGCAGCATGTGATTGGTCAGACATATACATTTATATACAGCTCAGTAAAGGAAAGTACGCTCCTCATTTATTCCTCTGATTCTTATAATGTTATAAGTATCCTCTTCTATTCTTCGTATTTTTGGTAATGTTCTCCATTCTTCAAACAATATAATATGGTTATTAGCCACGAAATCAACGATATTACACTGATTTGGAAACATTTCGTTGTTGCATTAGTTCTTTTGTCATATTGAATATATTGTCAAAGTGAACATCAAAGTATCTTTATGACTATCACGATTAGTGAGTAATAATTATTTGTTATTACTAGTAATTTTTAAGTAACCAGAAATAGATAACCTTGCGACTTCCACGTTTATGTCATTATTTTTCCTATAATTCTCTTCGACAGATGTATAGTTGTCGTCTTACTTCCCATTCTCTTCGTCATTGCCTAACTCTCTTCTAGATATTTTGCCAAAAATTTCATAGACTTTGTTTCTCTAGATCCACCAAGTTCCTTCGATTGCTTCCTCCAAAGTAGAGCTCATAGTATCTTATCTTTTTCAATTCAATAATGCAGGTATAAAGAAGCTATAAGGTATCGTCATTTATCTATAAAACTAAATTTCTCCAACATCCTACGCTTGACATTTTTTTTCAATATTACCTAGAGAAGCCTAGTTCATCTCAGTTTCTGTCATGTTCTGAAGAATATATTTTATTAAATATGAGCGTTTGATATCCAGTCTTGCAATATCCTTATAGCGTCTTATTATTTTATCCGCGTCTTTAATATTTTCTGCTTGTGATTCAACGTCATTCATCAGCCTCATCTCTTTGTTCTCGTTGCGGCTGAGGGATAAATGAATTTTCGTAGATGCGTCTTCGTGTTTGTAAACATGAAATGATTACTTATCCATTTATTATAACTTAAATGGAATTACTCCAGCGGCATAATGCTAAAGCCTCATGGTAGCTTCACTATACCTTTGTTGAAAATTGACTTCAGAATCGGGACAAATTATTTAATAAGCTAAATTTAAGAGGGTAGGAAACACTACAATGTAAAATAATTTATGGTAATATTTCGACGTAGTCCTATTCATATACAATGAAAAATATGATCACAAAAGAGAGATACAGAATACAGGCGATTAAGTTAAGTTAAATAATAAAGAAAATAATATAAATATCATGCTTAAAAGTGCTTATAAATGAATTAAATTTATAATCGATGGTACATAAAGTAAGAAATAAAAGTTATAAAAAGGTTTATGTGGCAGTACATCTAAGTACACGGTGAAATATGTAAAACATTGAAGTCTATAAATCTAAAATTAAAATAGAAAAAAGCCTACATTGAGATTACACACGAATATATGGGATTATACATTATCACTATTATAAAATATCACTAAATAGGATATTTTTATATTTATTCCCTTTAGTGTAAATGTAATGTAGACTTTTTTCTATTTTAATTTTATATACCAATACAAATTTTAAGATACGATTTTAATTTTGTATATTCATAACCTATTATATTTTCTTCATATATCATATACTTATTATTATTACTTACTTATTATTACTTACTTATTATTATTACTTATATTATATTACTTATATTTTTATACAAATTCTTTTTTTTCCGTAAAACTATATATTCCATATTTCAAGTGTATATCAGCTCTTAAAGTATAAAGCATTTCTTCTAAAATCTTAACCATAGCTTCAGTATATGATACTGTTAAAAATTCGAGTATAGATTAGTAAAAAAAAAATTGTATTTTTGTTTATTTTGAGAAAAAAGAGCAAAATTTTGCTTCACAGACATAAAATGTCATAATTATAGAAGCTAATTTCTGATATATGACTAAAGGCATACCTAGATTTACTAAACATAATACTATTAATAACATTTTAAAATTTAGGGAAGATCAGTGTATCATGTCAAAATGTAAATATGCACTCTTAATATAAATAATAGGCTCCAGCAGCGTATCTAAGAATCAGACTCACACAACTATATATTCAGATAGTACTCACATAATTGCATATTCACACATACATACCTATCCCTTTGCCTATACTATATTTTTACAATTTTGCTGATTAGTTAATATTAACATTATATATGTATATATGCCACAACTATAAACTTAATAATTTATTAGATCGAAATTTCAAAGAGATTGTACTACGCGAATAGGGATTGCTATATAACGTACACAATTTTTTATTTGTTTTGACAGTTATTTTGTATACTTTGATAACTAATATAATTACATAGCTTCTTTGTAATATGAATAATTGGGCCTTTTCGAAAATAATTGCTCAACTTTATTGAATGATATGACCGAATAAAATAAAACTGCCTTTTAGAATAGCACAAGCACGAATATAAATTTTGGCCTATTTTGAGGCGTTTTCAGTGTAACAGATTCCCCTTTTCGTCTGAAAAAACCGGGCTTACTATTAACAGTTAACACAGTATACAGTTGTTTACTACACAAAAGACTATACAGTCACAGTTTGGGTAGTTAATATGTAGGAGAAATCAAGGAATTATTAGTTATTATTATATATTAATAACGATTTGAATATATTGACTTAAAAATGGAACTTCAAGACTAAGCAACCCCATAAAGGATAGTTTACAAATATTTTCCAAGCTAAAAATAATGATATGAATGTTGTTGTTTTGCGTTATACTGTGTATATATGATACGATTATATGGCATCATCAATGCTTTACTTTGGCGTAATTTAGTAGATGAACAGAATCTTAGCCTATATGAAGTAATTTCTAAAGCATACCATCACTTTCAGTTAAAGTTATGTTATGCTTTGGAAATTAATTCATATTACCCTTTTTACATATATGTACATATTATTATATGTTTGAAAACTCCACGCTTTAACAACATTCTTACGAGTGTATGTCACATCTAAATATAACTTTTCGAAATGGCAACATTAGGATATTATGAAGGTCCACTTATTCCGAATGACTGATTTCATTAACTCACCGAAAATTGTACTTGTCTTACTTGAATACTTTGCGTTCAATTGAGAGTGTATCCTAATTACTTGTCTCCATAGATATTGTATGGTAGTTTAATGCAATATCTATACTTGTCTCTAAATAAATATATACCATGATATCTTACATATTATGTGCAGCATTTGCAGTATTTGCCTTATTCCAATATATGAGTGTTATTGTCAGAGCAAATATGTGAGAAATAATATACCTTGTTTATAAAAATAGGTCAGTAAACATAATGGCCTTTTAATAAAAAATGCTCAGTAAACGTCCACGGAGTTTTTTCGGTCATAACCAATATGCGCTTGACAAGATGCATGTATTCAAACTTCAAACGGATTAATATCAGCTATAATTATAAAATTGCGTCACAAAATATATTAAATCTATATTTTTATTAGCTCATTAGGCTCCTCCTATAATTCATAAACTTTCTAATAAAGTACCTAGTATTTTAAAAATGTGGATTTAGTTAAACAAGATGTTTTATAATACGAGTATATTGTATTAAAAAATTGTCAATTATTAATTGTAATTTTTCTTTAATTTATACAATTTAATTTTTTCCAAAGTATTGCAAGAACGCTTATTTTCTTATACTTCAAGATATTTTAATATATAATAATTATCAGTACCTAGTTCGGAATTTCATCTTTTATTCCAAATGTTATCTCTTTTTACAACAATTGTTCATTTTTAGAGTGCGATCAGAAGTGACCACCCCTTTGGGTGCACAATAGTTAATATAAATGTGTATAATATTATTTTAGGGAAATCACAAAAACTGATACTGCTCCATTTATTTATTTAAAAATCATAGTAAAATTACGAGAAGGTGAGCCTTAAATACTCCTCTCTTTACTCTTTAATTGCAGGGGGTTATGAAGCAACAATTCTCAATATTACAAATAGCGCTATTTTATTTTTTCTTCCTATTCTAAAAAATTAAAGCTAAATTTAAAAATTATTTATATCTTAAATTGAATCAAGTTTTTTTTAAATTAACTTTTAGAAATCGGCAAAATGGTATATAAATCAGTATAATACATTAAGTTTACCACAATAATACAATTTCCAATAATGGATACCTTGTTCATTCTTCATCATCTTTCGAGAGAGAAACATCAAACATTATTTGATCTGATATCTAATTGAATAATAAATACATTGATCTTATTTTCGAAGATCTTGTGTATTTTTAAAATATGTGAATCTGTTAAATATCACAAACAAACTTACAGAAAACTAAATGTAACATAATAATAAATATATTACTTCTTATATTTAGTAGTAATATAAGAATTTATTTTAGAAATTGTATTTAATAGTACAAAGTAAAGCATTTAGTTGGGTTTTCGTTGCAAACGAGGCAAAGGATAAACTTAAATTTCAATATTTATAACCCATTTCTATGAAGCATTTCTAAAGTTATACAATTTATCCAGTAATCATACTCAATGCGTTTCTTATATTTTATTATTAAAAGTAGAGTAATATACTTTTGTTTTTTTATTGTCTATAGACATATAGATATCATAAAAATATTCTTAGAAATAAATGTGCTAAAAAGGCGTTACTGACGTAATACATTGTTAGCATAAGCTTTCTTTATTATAAATTAAATCGATAAAATATATTTACAAATCGTTGCCAGATATGACAATTGTTTAATATTAAGACATACTGGCGCATATTATCAAGACTCTAGTATGTTTTAAATAAATAAAAAAAATTTAACTTTCTAAATTTATATACTAAGATGATATGATATAATTATACAATTTTCAATAGTTAGTTCATTACTTATTGATGTTTTGCGAGAAAATATTTTTATATGCCCTATATAACAACATTTTAATCGGAAAAATTACATGAGAGGTACTTCAATTACTGTAATAATAATTAATAATAATATAATAGTATAAATTTTAATCATATAATCAGATGCAATGAAAAAATAATGCGCACAAAGTTATACAACATAAGTATAATATATATATCCAGTCATCATGAATTCAAAATACGGTGGGAGTTCAAAATCAAATTAAGTTATATAACGCATAAAATATATAATGGTAATGTACATTATTCCAAATTATTAGGAGAAAACTCTTTCCTTATAGTATTGAAAGAAATAAAGTAGCATCTCTGATCATTTTGAGATCAGCCACGGATTTCGTTAAGTTCTGTGAAAATTTTTCAGAGCGGCCTTTTTTACATCCTCAACAAGTCGTTGATGCGCCGGCAGATCGCAACACTCTTCCCGTGTGACAAGAGCATCAAGCCTATGCCAATTGGTTCGTTACTGAAGTTGTTCATCATCAGCTTATTTTCTTCGACAAAATGGGTTGCAATTTGTAGACGTCCAGATCTTACAGACAAGGTCAAGCCGCCTATCACAATGTAAACGGCTTACGGAGGAAGAATCAGACAACTTGCATGGCGATTTCTTGAATCGTGGATTGGTCCACTTTGAGTTATAATGAAAGTTCATAATAGCAGCTCAATCATTTTTCACAATTTTATGTAATATGTCTCGAGCTCTGGACGAACGAGAAGCCACTATAGTATTGAAAAATGTCAGCGTCCTCACTATGGCGATGTGAAGACATCGGAGAATCTAAGATTTAAATGTTTTACTCCGTTGTTGTCTTCATTTTTAAATCTTATAGAATATTGTTTTTTTATGCTTAAAGAAGAAATTAAAAGGCAACTATCTCTGCAAAAAGGAAATAACGTCACTTTTGCGAGAAATGAGGATTTCACGTTATAACTCTTTCAGAAAAATAAACTACGCCAAGAAATTCTCCAAAGCATTAATTGTATCATTTTTGAAATCTGTAACAATTAATTCATTAATTTTTCTTGTATAAAATTTTTTTTGTAAGTTTTTATGATTTACATAATTTTCCTTTTTGTATTTGGCTATACTTTGTATTAACTCGTTTGTATAATTGAAATTAACCTATTTGGTTCGTATCATTCCGTTAATTCGTAAAATTCACTCAGCCTATTACAAAACATATAAATTTACTTATAACCCTTATTCATTAGTTTGAGTAGTTGAATCGGAGTAAGAGTGTATATATATGGAGCTTAACATAAATGAATGAAGACACATAATTGTTCCTCATATTATGTATCTCGATGTATGTTGTCCTATATAGAATTCTCTGTACATACGCAAGTTTCCATGGAAACAGTTTTGTCTATGATTCAAGGCTTTCATTGCGTACGAAACATAGAAATTCTTTTCCCCTTCTTCATATGTCTCGAGTAATAGCAATTGACTTTCTTCCGTATATATAGGTTAGGATAGAATACTTGCAGGGGAAATTTGATATACAAACCTTAAAAAAATACACTTTAAATTCCTGTGTGAAAAATAACTTCCCAACCTTACGACAATCTAGTAAGTAATCGGTACACATCTTGGTACTTCTAAAGGCATACTTTAAATATACCTGCAAACAACCCACAAGGTATCATGTACAATAGTCGAGCTCCCAAAAGTTCGGAATCTCATGGGAAGCAGCACTTTACAAACACTACAAAGGAGACAGGAATCACAAAATGTCATTCTAATCCAGCAGGAAAGCAGACAAAACAGAACAATCGGAAAAGAGGTGGTGATTTATCGACGACGAAATCGACATCATCATTGGAAGTTTTAAACATCCAGTCACCATCTGAGAATAACTCTCTACTTCAACAGCATCATCAGAACAAACACCAGCTGTATTCGCATCAAACAGAGTGCTGCAGAAACGCATGTTGTCAACAAATGGAGAACATAGCCCGGTCCTTTGCTGAGCTTCAGTTGATCCTTACTAATCAGTTACAAGTGAGAAAATCACACATGTATTGAATGTCTAATCGTAAAATTATTTATTATTTATTCATCTAATTTCGTTAAGGCCTAACCAAATCTGTTCGTTAATAATAAAAGGGGGTAAACTGCGATATTATTCTGCTGAAATATAAACAAATCTTAATTAAATAGTCACCACGATATAACGAGATCGTAATTTAACCTAAATGATTATTAATTGTGGGTTTAGCCAAGTATATAATATATATACATATATAACTGTTATGTTCGTTAATGAGCTAAAATACAAAAATTTAAGATAATAAGTAAATGTGTGCTTATACTATATATTTCTTTAGAGAACGCATATTTTTCAGCAAAAATATTAAATATATAAATATCTGTATATTATGCTGTAACTATATTGATAAATTTGTTGTATTACTATTATATAGGTTGATTGTCGTTCTATCTATAATACCCTTTATTTAAACAGTTATACACTATATTTATTAAGGTCAATATAAGAAACTTCAGGTGATGATTATTTTAGCATATAGTATGTAAATGTTCAACATATATATACATTATAAAATATGATTACATACCGCCACTAGTAAAAGAAAAATTTCATAATATAGTTGCTATTCTAATTGCTTATACATGTATTAAATGCATTATTTATATTATTAATATTAATTTGATAATTTGATGATTGATTATTAATAATTAATTCAATATTTATTTAATTAATTAATTATTAATATCAAATGAAATTGTTTTTAAGTGTATTTAAATAATATTGTGTTTGGATAAATATATGTGTTTGAAATAATATATGCCTGAAACATATTTAAAACAGTATAATTAGATATCGAAATATTATTAAGGGTGTACAGTTTTAACAATGACATAAACATAGATAGCAAGAGAGCTAAAAAAATAAGCAAAGGTTGAGACAACGAAGGAAGATAAGAACGCATAGCTGAATGGATTAGTGACAACAGAATGAAAGTTTTAAACCATAGAATATCCAGCTTCGGCGAGGAACTAAAGATCCACTCCTGACATCGCAGTGGTCCATGAAGATGCAGCCAACTATAAATAGGAAGCCAAATGGGACTTCATCAGATCACTTACTTATCATTATTACACAGACCTTAGAAGCAGACAAAAACAACCGAAGAAGAGAATGGTTTGGAACTGGAATAAAGTAAACTGAGAACAGTAAAAAAAATATGGTATCCAGCAGCATAGAAGAGGAATGGATTTGCTCTGGTTCAACAGCAGAGCAGGAAAAGAACTTTAGAAAGAAGATATACTGAAAGTACGATGCTAAAGAATTGACTTATAGACAACTTAGAACGAGAAATGGTGATGTGCTAAATGAAGAGATCAAATTTACCATAGAAGGAAGAGACTGCGTTAAAATTATGGATAACATCAACTAGAACATCATAAACCCGCTGGAAAAAACATTAAAATAAAACGGGTGAGATAAAGAAAACAACTCAAGAATAAAAATGTGGGGTCTCCTTAAAAAGCTCAATAGAGGAGCTATTTGAACTGACAATGAATGGGTTCCGCATACACAGGAACAGAGGTTATATCACCAAATAAAGCAAGACAAACACCTTTATCACGGAGTATGCCTCAGTAAATAACCTTAGGATTCCGAACGACGATCGCGAAAAACTTGATCTTGTACCATTAGGTACTATTAATAATCGATTTGAAACTGACTAATAAAGTATTACGACCATCATCAGTCGGTTTCTATGAAAATGAGTATACATGTTATATACTACTATTAGTAGTAAATGAAATAAAATAATATTTTCATATAGAAAATTAATAAAACTGAAAAAACTAAAATATGTATTTCAAATATATTAAACTGCATTATAACCAATTACACAACCATGAATATATAATATAACATAAATATTATCAAGAAATTGTTTATAAAATTCATTCATTATATATTAACGATATATTAAATATTATAACAGCATTGGTAGAATTTATAATAATAATAATAATAATAATAATAATAATAATAAAGCGTTTAATTGAATAATGAGAATGGGAACCAAAAGTATGTACAGAAAAATAAAGTTACAAAATGGTAAATGATACAGAGTAACTGATTACAAAATGGTAAAAAATAATGTTCAACGAGTTTGGAAGACCTATAGTTTACATAAATTATTGGTAACTGAGGCAGAAAATGGGTAAGATTGCAGTATAGTAATAATTTCAACTAAATAACGATATGATAAGCAGTAAATAGAACTGAAAGTAAATGTAATTATACGTTCGTATAATGCATTTGTGAAATATGATTATGAAAAAAGTACAACTCGAGAAGTGCAAATAGGAAGCTATAATGAAAACGTGTTATTTAAATTTATAGAATGGATGTTATCAATTATAAACAACTACTTACTAAATGATGTATAGGCTTTTATAAAAATATATTAAATCGGTACAATGTAAAGTAAGTAGTAAAATAATTCATAAATTATTCCTAGCTGTTTACAAAGTTTGTAAATAAAATTGAGAAAAATTATAAGCGAGAGAAAAATTATGGTAGGTAATAGGTAAGATATATTTTCCCACTACTTCTGTTTTAAAAATGATCCCAAGCTTTCACTTTTACATTAGTAGTTTCAAGTTTTGAATACATGTATTTTTAAAAGTGGCCCATATCAGCCACTATTTTCACATTTTATACATTTAAAAGAACATTTCTAGTTGAAGACTTATTATTAATGTCATTTACATGGGAAACAGATTTTACAAATTTAGATGAGCGAAATACTAACGCAATTAGTCCGATCTTACTACATTCATTGCATTTTGAATTCCGCGCTTTTCACCTCGAGTCGGATACGAAGTGTGAAAATTTCAGAAAAATAAAACTAATTGCAATAATTGCAATAATGATTACAATTCATATTATAATTATCATGTAATTATCATAATTATAATTTTGAAGACAATATCAATAATCAAAATTGTTTTAACAAAATCATCATATTGTTTATTCCATAGTCAATTTAAAAATATTTAACATGTAAATGTTTTTCTATCACTATAATAGGTCAAACATTAGCATTTTATAGTAAATATATATACAGTAATCAGGAATATTAATATACAAATAGATATTTATTGAACTATTTTATCCCAGTACCATTGTTGTTTGTAAACACGTAAAGTTAAAAGACTACTACTGCTTTGTTATGCAGTATATTTGCGTTATTTTATGTTTTATATATATGCTATATATATTAAATAATGCACACCAATCATACAAACCGTTTAATTATTTTCACAAACTTATTCTTGTAATAGGTAATTATAATTCTGATTATAACATATTGTAATTTGATTACAATCATTATAACAATCATTATTACAATCAGAATTGTAATAATTAAAATACTTTGTAATCATAATTGCAATTATTACAATATTTTGCAATCATTTCTTCTTAGTGATATAATACAAAATTGAACCGTGGAAACATTCTGATATGTTTAATATGTTCATTCTGATATGCCTTAGCTATGGAAACCATTAATGAATACGTGACATTAAGATTCCTGAATGCCATGCGTTTCTATAATCGTATGTAATTTATCATTGCAGTTCAGGGATTTTAAAAATAGAAAGAATCGTATCTTTTCATATTAAATTTAGAAGAAATTGTCACAAATTTTAGAAAAGAGGTGTATCCCTCTAGTCAATACTTACAAATAGATATTTACTTATATATATTGCACAAATATTTCCAATGTGGAATGTCTGTAAAAAAAACTTTTGACTCTGCAATATTCATTAAATTTACGTATTTCTGTTGGATAAAACATATTTTGTTGCAAAGAATTATTTCCAATGTGGAAAAATACTAAACTTGTATTAAATTTAACTAAAAAATTGAACAATATTCTTTAAAGTTTGCATTAATTAAGTTTTGCAACGAATTACTATTTACCACTAACACCTGGAGATATAATTAATCGTAAAGTAACTCTGTGTCGTCTTCTTCTTCTTTTCTTCTACCCCGAGTGATGTCGGGCGACTCGCTGGGTGCTTGTCGATGGCCGGCAGGCTGAGGTTTAAGGAGGACAGTCAACCGGAAAAGGGAAACAGAAACTTAAATAAGAGAGAGACAGGAAAACAGCCATACAATAAATACAAACATACAAAGCACACAGACCTACGGGGCAAAGCCTACAAATCAGCAAACCATGCAAAGCGGGGGGAGGCGGGGGAAAAAGAAAAGCAGTCAAAGCACAAAGCAGACAATCAAGAGGAGTGTGGGTGATAAAAAGTTCGAAAGAACCGGGCCTAAAGCATCCCACTCCTCCGAAGGTAGGTAATGACCAGCTAAGGATCTGATGAGAGGATTCCTGGCGGTGGGTGAACGAGGCCGAAGATCTTGACTCTAGCTTGGATGGTGGCTTGGCAGTCGCAGATGATGTGTTTAACGGTTTCGAGGCTTCCACATCCTAGGTGGCAGAGCAAGCTCGGGGGTCTTTCGCGGGCTCTTATTCTGTGGAGGTTAGGTTGCGGAGATGGTGGAGTGGCCCGGAGCTGAGCTAGGGTAGTGCGGTGGGCTCTACTAAAGAATTTTTCATCTGGTTCGATATGTCCGCCATCGAAACCGGAGATGGAGGATTCTCTGTGCCATTTTTTGGTTCCATGAGGGTTATTCACCTTCTCGCAGGCTTACCTGTTACCTGCCTTCCACTTGGTTTTGATGTTTTGGGCGATCTCTGCTTTAGTTGTGTTGAGGTTAATAGAGATGTTCTTTTGCGGGAGGTTCCCGGCCCGGCCAGCCAGAGTGACTGCAGCCTCGTTTTCTTCCAGGTTGCAGTGGCCTGGGATCCCCTGGATGCTAACTGGGCGGCCTATTTCCGAATGGTGGAGAATTGCGTTGTAGAGTTCGTTGGCGCGGTGGTCTCTCTGTTTAAGGGGGTCTTTCGTTAAGGCAGAGACCAAGGATTGGCTGGCCATAAGGAAACGAATGGAGTCAATGTAGTATGTGGAGTTCTCTGCGACCATGAAGCCAAGCCTGGCGGCAAGAGTTTCGGCGGCAAAGGAGGAAGTGAATGTTCTGGCTGCTGCAGTACTAGTTAGCACGGTTCCGTCTCGAAATTTAACTATGGCGCCGCTGCCTCCATCGCAGTTTGAGTTTCGAGCTAAGCCATCAGTCCAGATTTCGCAGTCTGCGTTAGGTAAGGCAGTCAAGGTTTCCAGAGCGCACACACATCTATGATCAGGAGAGTCGGTCTTCTTGCAGTTGGTCAACATCTGCAGGCAGAGGGTGACGTTCCATCTGATTGCCTTTCATGGCTCAATTTCAAAGGTGATGGAGATTGGTTCGACTGTTTCGTTTTCGAGCCCTGCCTCAGCACTGCACTTCTTACCTGTAAGATGTAAGCACTTGCTGCGGTGATCGGAGAGTCTTTGACGAAAGCTGACAGGGTTATCTGGTGGCAGGCGTTTTAGGCTTTCGTAGAAGCAGGCTGCTTTCTGTTCCGTCCAGAATGCGATAGGGAGAAGGTCGACTTCTTGGAGAAGAGGTTTAATGTGTGTAGAGCGTCTGCATCCTGTGGTGTATCTGGTTGCCGGGTTTTAGATCACTTCAAGGTGGTGGTTGTTGGTTTCGGCCATGCTTGTGATCCAGGATGCAGTACCGAAGCCGAGAACGGAACTGATGTATGCAGATAGAGAGTGCGCATCGGGAGGTGGTCAGATCTCCAAGATTTTACAGCTAGGGCCCTCAGCTGTCTTAGGCGCTTAGCGATTTTGGTGGTGACTTTGTCCAGATGAGGTTAGAAGGTAAGTTCCCTATCCAGGGTGAGATACAAAAAAGTTGGAGTCTCTGCGGTTCTCATCTGTAGCCTTTAGATGGTGAGATTTGGTCTTCCGTGGCGTTCAGCTGGGATGAGAGTGAAGAAGGTGACTTCCGTTTTCTCGATCGAGATTGAAATTTCCACTTGTCGGACCAAGATTCAATGCGCTCGCTGGCCGATTGGGAAAGTTCTTCGGCTTGAATGGTTGTAGCGGCTTGCGCAAGGATGGTGAGATCATCAGCGAACATGCTGGCATCAACAGAGTCTGGGATCTGGCTAGGAAGGTCGTTGATAAAGGCCAGAAAGAGAATCGGCGGTAGGCAGGAGCCCTGTGGAATTCTTCCCCAAAGTGACGGTTGCTGGATGAATCGCTGCCAGCGATGACCTTGGCGTAGCTATCATCGAGCATGCCTTTAACCCATTTTATCCAACACGTGAGGGTGCCCATCTTCAGAAGCTTGAAGTAGAAGCCCTGTTTCCAGACGGTGTCGAAAGCTTTGCTGTAGTCGTACAGGATGAGGATGGAGCGAAGGGGTGGTTTTGATTTTTGGCAGCCTTTTTGGATTTTCTTAATTATCCTGCAGAGTTTGTCCTCTGTGTTACTGGATGGTCGGAAACCTGACTGGTTTGGAGATAAGAGGTGTTTTGATTCAATCCAGTATTCTAAACGGGTCTTGACCATTTTTCCAGGACTTTCCATATTTTAGATTTCAGTGCTATGGATCGGTAGGAGGATGTTTTAACTGGGGGTTTTCCATGCTTCAAGATCGGAAAAATGTCATCTTCTTTGCAAGTATTTCGGAGGCGGTTTTCGGTCCAGAATTGGTTGCAGCTTTCGAGAATGCAGGATACGGCGATGATTGGTGAGAGGTTCCGTAGCATGCCATTGCTAATTCCGTCTCTGCCAGGTGCTTTGTCTTGGGTAGTTTCTTTAATACAGGTCTCTAGTTCAGCAGAGCTGTAAAGACTGCAGCCTTCAGTATGGTTGTTTTGGCAGTGTGTTAAGGGTTGCTTGAGTTTAATGGTAACCTCATGTTTGATGATGTTGTCAGTTTCGCATGAGGGCAGAGGAAGTTTTCTAGCCAGGGCGTAGTCCCTAATGAATAGGCGTGCTTTCTGGTCGTCCCTTGTGATCGCTTTCCCTTTGTGAGAAATGGGCAGTGCTGCTTGTGGACCGTGTTCGGTGACATCCCGATCCATACCCTTCATAACATTCCAGACCTTAGTGTCAAAAGTATTCAGGGTAAGTGAAGATGTGAACTGCTGCCTGTGGTCCCTTTAAGCTCTAATGATGGTATTTTGGGTGTCCTAATTGCAGCTAGCTTTCCAGGAGGATAGGCTAATTTCCGGACGATCTGTGTGGTGTGCAAGGAAGGCTTCTTTACGTTTGTTGATAGCATCTTGAACTTTTTGGTTCCACCTGGCTTCGCGGGTATCTTCTGCGTTTTCCTCTGGGTATGGAGGCAATGGCTGCTTCGTGATGGTGGAGCTCCATTTTTTCCATTTTGCTTCGAGTGTGCGAGCTAGCGTACTCAAGCCAGTTGTCAAGATTTGCCGCAATAGCTGTTTTGTAGGATAGCCAGGAAGCTTTTTTGTAGGATCATTTGGTTTTCTGGCGTTGCACTTCGTTCCGGATGGTTTCGTAGGTTATTTCTGTGATGATTGGGAGGTGGTCTGATTCTGCAGATTTTAGAGTTTCCAGGAGACCTTGCCGTCCCAGACTGTATGGTAAAAGACAGCGTTCGGTGAGGATGGGTTACCGGTTCTGGAATCATAGCGAGACGGTGCTCCTGTGTTAGCGGTGAGGAACGCCTGGTCAAATAGGGCGTTTTTGATGCGTTGGCCTAGGTTGTCTTCATTATCTGTTTGGTCCCAGGAGATGGAGTGGACATTCCAGTTCCCGAAGATGAAGGTGAGGTTGTTTAAGGGGAGATAGGTTGGGTCGAATCTTTGGATTCTGTCGTCATCTTCCGTGTTTCTGATCGTGGAGACATAGAAGTTCCAGAACTTGATGTGTGTAGGTTTTCGGTTCCTGGAGGTGGCTGGTTGCTGGTAGTGTAAGAATTGCCATTCAGTTGTGTCGTCAAAAGCTGCTGTGGGGGGATTTACAGCTTGCGGTGAGGTGAAGAGGTGTGCAGATTCTGGTGGATGAGGGGGGCTATACACCTCCGGTTGGTGCATTACTTTTGTGTCGAGGTCGAATTCGTGGATTGCTGAAGATTTAATAGTCTTCATATTTAACCAAGACGTTACCCAGTTTAGATTCTTGGAGGAAGACCGATACATGGAGGATATGTCCAGTTTTTTCTAGCTCCAGTATATATAGCTAATTAGAGACCTCGGTTTTCCTACTGCAAAATCCGTTGCAGTTAAGGGACAGGATCTCGATCCTGAGCTGAATAGGTTTACATCAGAGTGGCGGGCGGTCGGGGGGACCGGGTCGCACTCTATATCTCCGACCAAAAGAAGAAGCAGCCGAGCGAGGTAGGCCAGATTACCTCGCTCGGCAAAGAAAAACATGGAAGAAAACTAGTATAGGTACCAGACCAGCGCGATCTCGCAAGATCTGTGGCCTTGGATTGTCTCTTCTGCTGCAATCGCTTCCTGCAGTCGTCCAGAAACGGGGGTGGTTGAAAATCCATAGGGGGCTTGAAGGCGCGTCCCAGCGCGGTCCCGCAAGGGTGGTGGCCCGGATTGCCTCTTCCGGGATCCCTCTTTTCCCCCCATATCAAACGAGACTCAGTTTCTCCTTGTGTAGGGTGTGAGCTCTATTTAGCACTCCTGAGGGGGCTACCACGACACCGCGTTGATGCGGAACTCTTTCCCCGGCAATCCAGAACAGCAGCGGGGTAGAGAGATAACAAGAAAACTTATTTAAATACTTTGTTTTATTGTCTTAAAATTGTTTAATTTCAAATTTATTAAAATGCTTTTGTTTATTATGTTTTTGGACAATGTTTAAAGGGATATATGCTATATAATAAAATTTACCTATACTTCAAAATAGAATCTATGAATTTATAAACCTTAAAAATAAACTTATATAAATTTTTTCAAAATGTTATTTCGGAAGATTTTAAAGTACTATATATAGTTAATAATAATATATCCCTAGAGTTTATCATATTGCCTTATTATTCGATAAGAATAATTGTGAATATCAAGGTAATAATTTTTATATTGTGACCAGAGATATAAATAGACTTCTTTCTTTTTTTACCTAGATGAATCATCTGACTTAATTCTATAATAAATTTTGGTTACACCAATTATGAGTCATCCATGCTTGTGCGAGGCAAGAATTGCTAG
>JAYRBW010107413.1:0-18676 GCA_036023295.1 Invenusta paracnida
TTTCACGAAGGCCCTATATCCTCTTTGACCAAAATTTCTATTTCTATTTCTATGTTGAGCCACCCCAATATTTAAAACTCTCCGGCGCCCCTGGTGGATAACATTCAAAATAAGTTTAAAAAAATTTCAAATCAATTAATTTAAAAATAATTTTGAAAATCAGTGAACAGTTTAAAAAAGATCAATACACAGAAACAAATAAAAAGATCAATACTTGCATGTTAAATGAAATTGAAATGTGCTAACGTAAAAATAACAGATACAACAAACAATAAGTTGGATGTTAATGAGTAGAAGATCAATGGAAAAAGAAAGAGGGAACGAAGTTTGTAAAAGAAAATTCTGTTAACGTTAAAGACATATTTCTAAAAATATTCTGAACAGTAGTGAACTATATGAACTATATTAACAGATCTAAAAATGGATAACAATAAAGAAAACCTTAGTTGAAAGAAAGGTTTAATCAAATTTAGAAAAGAATATTTTCAAGTGATTTGTGTTTTGTAAATGCAGGGAAAATATGAAAATGTTTAGTAAGATTTAAAGATTGTTTTACAGTTTTGGAAAATTGAACATTTGAGAGGGAAATATGTGTAATGTGTCATTCTTTTATAATCATTACATAAGAGCTGAAAATAAGCTATCAACGTAGTCTATTGGCGGTGTACTGCCATTGTATTTTGTAAACTGTTGGGTGTTCTACCTGTCAAATTTGTAAATATTTGCATCCCGGCACAGAAATGTAAGTGAATTTTTTCACTCTCATTTCTATGTCCTGGCAGCTACATACAATTTAGACAGAACTCCGTTTTAGGAAGAGTTGAAATAACTAGCCATTAGGAATTACAGTATTGCCTGTTCTTAACACGGTTTTCGTGTTGTAGTCAGAGGTTGGTTTTGCTGTTTTATTTAGTAACAAATTATTAATTTCTGATGAGCATACAACCTCAACTTAAATCGTTTTACCATCTTTGATTTATATTTTAGTAACTAAGAAGGTGAAAATAAAGTGCATTTTATGACGTAAATCCGTTAGCAATGCAAATATCGATAATATCAACAGTTTTATCATTAATTTAAAATTACAATTGATTAAATTTACGACAAATTTAGGAAAGCTAGAAAATCGATACTGACGGATTTAGGAAGTAAATTTAAAATTGACTTTTATATTAGTTTCCTTAATGGAATAAATGTAATAAATATTTTTGACTTTACACAAATATTATGTGTTAAATATTGGATATAGGATGCCAAATGACATATTCCGAAAAATAAAAAGGGAAATTATTCAATGAAATACCTCCGAGGGTGAAGACCGATGGTTTTTACTGAATAATTGCCCGTTTATGAGGAATATGTCATTTGGCATCCTTTATACGTTTTCAGAATTCCTATTTTAGTTATTATAAATCTGTCGCAGGAATTTTATATTGATTTTGCAGATTTCTTATATTATCTATTGTAAATGTGTAACCGGAGATTTCATATTGATTTTCTAATCAATTCAAATTTTTTAAATGCCTTAGTTTATGATTTTAAAGCAATTTTAAAAATTATAATTAATTAGAAAATGCTTTAGTTTATTACTTTAATAGAAAATGGTAAGTTTTAAAAATCTATTAAACTTTGATATTAATGACGATGTTTTACAAGATATCATTTTACCCATTTAGAGTAATTATACATAGAGTTTTGACTCTTATTGATTCTGTATGCAGTTTTATACAGCTATTCGTCTACCCAAAAGCTTTTGCAAAATAATGTGGTTCTAAAATTCACAGCAATTAAATCGTTTACGCAGGAAACACATGCGTTGAATTATATATTACAGACAACTTACGTACATGTTAAAATTGTATGAATATGTATATTTGCTCTTAAAATGAATTTTATAAAAATAGTTAACACTACTTCTAGTCTACCCATTTACATCAAATTCATTAAAATAAAACGATTTTATATTGACAAAACTGAACAACGCAATTTATATGAAATCAATAAGATTCAAAAATCTATATATAATTACTCTATCGTTTAAATGTTCATTCAAAACGCTTAATTTATATTGATGATATGAAGTACAGCCATTAAAGAAATTGATATATAAAGGGCGCCAAGATTTAATTGTTACAATTAAAAATCCATATGAAGACTAACAAGTAATATATTATGTATATATCTTAATTGTAAAATTCATAAGAATAATAGAACAAAAATAACAAGAAAAACATACCTATTTGCAATTGTATAAACTGTATTATTATTTTCTATTTACTATTTTCTATTAATTAACTTATTACCTAATAACTAAATATGTATTTCTGTGAGTTTCATTGCTTCTGTAAAAATCATTCATTGCAAACAATTTTTTCTTAATTTGTTTGAATTCATAGTTTTATGAATTTTTCAATTTAGATATACATAATATGTTACTTATTAATCTAGTTATGGATTATTAGCAGTAATCATTGTAACGATTAAATTTTGGCGCCCTTTTGATATCAATTTCTTTATTGACTGTTTTAGTTCTTCATATCATCAATAACAATTTTGCTTTTTTGTTCCTTAGCGCTTCGCGATTACGCTGATACCAAAAATAGCTTTTAATGGATTTTAGCTTGATTTATGGGTGGTCAACAATAGGCCTATTTTCCTTAATATTAATGACAGATATCATCATCTCTCAAGCTAATTGCTGACGCTCTTGTTCTTGGCTACCGCATCGTCTAATAAGGCAGTTAATAAGTTTCAAGAAAGCAATAATATTTCAAAATTTTAAACACAACAATAATTTCAAGCTGTATTGCAAAATATGTTTCCTATAAAAATACGCAACTAAGTATTTTCAACTGTAATCTTGACAAGGTAGGATTCCGTGATTGTTGTATGTACCATGCTTCTAGTACGAATTACTCTCTATGATTACGCTACCTTGCAAATTGTCCTTATCAATTATGTATTCGCTGAAATTTTTGAAGCAATCAGAGTACTGGACTACTCCAATCCCCACTATTTAACGCAAGATGGAGGATACTGCGAACGCGTAAACAAGATTCATAAAAACGTCCATAAATGTGATCCACAGTTTTACTTATCCGCAGAAATAGCTTCTCTAAAAGCAACTAAAGTAACTAATTCATCTGACCCAAAATTTAATGTCGATTACGTAAAAGGTAATATTATTGAAATAAGTAGACTGAGAATTGACAAGGAAGATGTCGATAAAGCGATTCACATTAATCTTTACATTATGGATTATGACTTACCATACAATGAAAACGACCTTATGACTAATTTCTCGGTAAGCTATTTCAGAAATGGGTCATATATAGAAACATTTGGTTTGGTAAATTATAACACATCTAATCCTCAAAGCATTAATGAATTCACTCTTCAACTATCGACTGAATCATTCTGTCCTACCTTTTTTTATGGGCCAAACTGTGAACACAAATGTGTGCCAGAATTAAATAATCGAAACTGCGATGGGAACACCGGTGAAAAGCAATGCAATCTGCACTGTTTGCACAATGAATCCTGCATCTGGAGCAAAACAATGGGACATTTTGAGTGTATCGAAAAGAGTACATTGGAAAAGAACTGCATACATTGTACATATCCATTTGTATGCATCAGAGGCCAATGCCTTTGCATTTCTCCCTTTGATATGTCAGCAGGACACTGCATTTGTGACCAAAATTGCAGAGAAATAAGCAATGTCACAGTTTGTAATGAAAATCAAGCTTGCAAAAATGGCCTGTGCATTGATAAAACTGACGGTAACGGAACAGATTCTCCCGATTATAATAAAGAGAAGGCTGTCGACTCCAGTGGTGGTTATCATTTCTGCAATAATTGTAGTCTATGTGGAGAGAACGCGCGTTGCAATAGGAGCAGCCCGTTCTGTTACTGTCTCCCAGGCTACAAGGGTAATCCAATGGCAATGGAAGGATGTTCTAAAATGTGTAACCCCAAATGTACCAAAAAAGAGCTCTGTCACGATGGAGTCTGCTACTGCAATGATGCTGCAGATGTGACTGATACTGGAAAGTGCATATGTAGAGTCGGTTTTCACGAAATTGAAGGTGGAAGTTGTGAGATTGAAGAATGTAGCGAACAATGCCACAGAGGAGCTGCCTGTATAAATTCTACGTGCACTTGTTTAGAACCTTATCATGGAAATGGCACATACTGTGAGTGTGATCATGGATTTTATGAGGATGAGGAATGGGGCTGTTTATCAAATAAATGTCCTCATGAATGTCACGACGAAGCAGTTTGTATTCAGAATGACTGTTTGTGCATCGAGCCATTTGTAGGAAATGGACAGGTCTGTCAGTGTCCTGAGGGATATTTTTCATCAAATGGAACTTGCTTTCAATATGGAAACTGTGAAGGACACTGTCCCAAGGGTGCTGAGTGTTTCAAGGATAAATGTAAATGTGCTGGTCTTTACGATGGAGTTAGTCCCAACTGTAAATGTAAGCTCGGTTATTATGAAGACGCAGAAGGTAGCTGTTTCAAAACTTGTAAAAATTGTCATCCAAAAGCCGTCTGCCATAAATCATTTTGCAACTGTAAACAAGGATTTACTGGCAACGGAGTATACTGCTTTAACTGCAGCACATGCGATAGCAATTCCATATGTGATTGGGAAAACCTTCGGTGTAAATGTAACGATGGATTTTCCCTTGACGGTAACAACAAATGTACTCAAAATTGTCTTCAACGCTGTCATCCAAACGGTGTATGTGTTGAATCCACCCTGAAATGCGGATGTTTGGCTCCATTCTTTGAGGGCAATGGTGTCAGCTGTGTTGATTGTGGAAAATGTGCCCATAATGCAAGTTGCACTTCAGAGGGTTGTAAATGTCAGTCAGGTGATCAAGGTAATCCATATAGCCTTTGTTCCAGACGGCTGTGTTATCCGTCATGCGGCATTGGAACCAAGTGCGAGAATGGAAGATGTATATGTTACTATCCATATATATCGAAGGAGGGGCAATCGAGCTGTGACTGCGCTAAAGCGTACCATAAGAACGAGCATCAGATGTGCGTCAAGGATGAGTGTTCTCCCAAGTGCCACCCTGAAGCACTTTGTATTGATAATAATAAATGTACATGTAGTGAATACTTTGTAGGGGACGGATTTCATTGCGAATGTTTTCGTAGTACCAATGGATACTGTAATGCTTCGGCACGATGCAGTGGATGCCATCCCAATGCGATTTGCAGTGACAATACGTGTCTATGTAAATCTGGGTATAAGGGTGACGGCTTTGCACTATGCTTCAATTGTCATCGATGTCCAATATCAGCCATGTGTCCAGCGGATAAAGCCGGCTGCTTTTGCAAAGATGGCGAAGAGGGAAATCCATATGTCAGATGTGACAAAGAACACTGGGGTATATGTCTGAATGTAATAATTACTGTAAGTATTATTGAGGGCATCATTATTCTGTTGCCAGTATTCATACACTTTATTGCATATCTAACGGACAAGAATTTCAACTATTATATTTCCCAATCACTGAAAGTGGTCAATAATAATAATATTAATAGGTGACTATAAAACGTTGATAATAATATACGTGTCTTCTAGACCGTTTCGCAATCAAATACATGCCTAATACTTTTAATAGAACAAAGTATTCCAACCGACGGATACAAATTTCATCAAATATATTCAGTTTTTTATTGCTTTGTGTACACATTTATATACATATGTATGTAGGTTTAAATGAATTATATGTAAATTTAGTATTTAGAACTGTCCAAATATATACATATATATAATATATATTGGTTTAATTGTTTTTATAACTAACAATACAAAATGTGGAACTAGTGAAACACTTATTGCGCTTATAAATTGTTAAAACGTTATACACACAATTTTAATGTCTGTTTTATTCCTTTATGGTATTTTAACCTCTACTACACGAACATATATATTGAGTTTTTCCTTTAATGCATTAATATAGGAAAGTAAACTAGTCATTAAGAAATATAGCATCAAAGGTCGTATAAAAGTATGTATATAGTTTCTACAAAAGAAAAAAATACAACATGAAATATAGGATTTTTGCAGAATTTAGAGAAATCGGCATGTGCTTAAATCAACCGTCTTAACACTGGCTAATATAATTCATACTAATAATTCCTTTATATATATATATATTATAGTTGTAAACATATTTAACAAATTTGATGTATAGTGCAAGGTCAATAAGGATATTTCTGAAACTTAAAATTAAAAACAACGAAATTTTATCCTCCGTAATAATAATTTTTCTGCACTGATTAGTTAAAAATTTACCAACTTTAGTTCAGTCTAATTTTCATTGGATTACATAATACCCATTTATTACATTTTAGAAATAAATATTATAGGCAGTTATATTCAACAGTCTATAAATAATTTACTAATATGTCAAGTGCCATTATTAATATGTAATTATATACCTTATTATACATGTAAGTTTTAATTTTCAGAACTCCGTAAGTCTACTGATTTTACTAAAACATTAAAAAATATATTTTTATGCATTTTCAAATAGAAAAAATGTTATCTTCTAAGTTATTGTTAAAAAGTAAAGTTTACAATTCTAAAAAAATTGTAAAATGTTTAACAGCAAAATATGTTTTTTTGGTATTTGTTATTCCAATTGTTGAAAAATAAATACAATTGGACAACTGCTAACTACAAATGACATAGTAATTCAAATGCATGAATTTTTAGAATACACTTATTTGAATATAATTTATTGATTAATCACTAAAATAGAACACATTAACAAAAACTTTTGTGTGCAATATAGAAATAGTAAAATTTCAGAAGTATGATATTAAGATAACACAATGAATGCATTATTCAAAAGTGCACTTAAGAGACACAGGAACACTGAATACAGAATCTTTGGTATTTCCGAGCTTTGTAAACCCTGCTTGTTATTAATTTATTTAAATTCCAATTTATGTAGCTCGTGTGATACGGACTTGTTGTAGTGGCTGGCTAGAAAGTCTTCCTGGCCAATCAACCGAGCTCCCGGGGTCAAGCGGTTATAGTGTTCGCGCTGGTGAGGGAGGACCCCGGTTCGATACTCTGCGAGTCACTGAATATGAGCATCATAAAGAACGAAGCGCGTTTGACATTTGAGAATAGGGTAAAGGGTAGCATTTTTTAAATTAAACCCAGAAATAATACGAGTTTAACTAATATTTTCTATTTAAATGTTTGACAAAAACTCATAAAACGATATATTATATTAGAAAAAACAAACCGGTATTATTACGATTAATTTCCGAAAATGCGGTTATCACAATCCTAGAATATATATCAATAAATGGTTATAAAAGGAATATTCAACCCTTCAGCATTGGATGCATTTATTTCAATAATTTAATCCTCTAGATACACTGTTTCTTACATTTAAAACAGTCGAGAATAGATGTTTTGCAGATTAAAGCGTATATTTTCTTCCACATTTATGTGCTCGTTGCATGATTCGACCATTTTTATAAAATAACAAAAAATATTTGTTTGTCCAAGAAAATAAATACAAACAAAAGAGAAATAACTCTGACATTACAAACATTGCAAACATCTTACTTAAAAGTTTTTAAGAAACTTTGTAAGCAATTTCGTAAAAAACCACGGAAACTATATTTTTTAGATTGAACGTTAACCATAGAGCCAGACAGCAGGCAAATAATATTTGTATGTACAATAATAATATAAAATGACCAATTTAAAACTTTCTCTTTTGTAATTAGTGCATTTAAAAAATTGTTTTCTTTCTTGTTTTCTTCACGTTATCATCCCCGCCTAAATAATGGCTTCTTATTGCATGATTGGTCACATTCCGTCAGCGGGAGATGTGCACTTAATACAGCTCAGTGGCAAAGCCTCCTTTCCCGCGGCCTGGACTATCTGCCGCTACTGTTTTACTCACTGATGAAATTGCGGCATCCACCTGCCGTAATATTCTTCTTCCATTCGCCGTCCAGCTTCACCTGATTCCAGCGACGCGCCTTGCGACTTCTGGATCCCTCTGTGGTGGGCGGGAGCTTGTGGCAGATCTCCAGTTTCGTGAATTACCAATTTCGTGAAGTCATTGAAGGACATTTCATAGAATAAGAAAAAATTATAATTTTAAAATGTATTACGAACTTGCATAAGTATGATAAAAATGATAAAACTAAAAAAGAAATCGTGAATTCCACATTATAATAAAATTGCATGTTTATATATATTTCTCATGGTATATAATATAGGTTAAATAATTCGATATTTAATTTACATTTTACTCATAAGTAGATATTCACAGCATTAATAAATAATAATATTCTGAAAATGATATATTTATTTATTCATAAAATGGTTGAAACTAGATTTCCAATAAACGCCACACATGGCTGGCGCAGTTACAGTACTTGCAAATGCATTAAAGCTTAGTTTCCAAGCCCTAAGACACCCATAGATCTCGCATACCAGAATTCGCCATCATCTTCGAACATGAGGCCTGTCCGTGCCGGACTCGAAGCTGAAGTTCGGGTTTGAGGAACTGTTAGTTAGTGTTGGCCCCTTGCAAAGTGTTTTAGATAATACTAGCTAATCTTTGAGAATATATTCGAATCGAGGTTCAATTCTGGTTGGTTTCATAAGTCATGTTATTATCTGTTAATATACAATCGTTCAATTGTTATAAATGTTATAAAACTCATTGAGCTAAAAAAAATATATTTTAAATGATAAAATAAGGTCTGCTATTCGATAGGAAGAAAATATTGCGTAATTTGATATGAAAACAGTAGCTATTAGTTATTTACAAGACGTGCATCCATATTTGTACGGAGTAAATAAGTCTAATGAATTAGTCAACAGTTAACCATTATCGAAACCAATTTTAAAGTTGAATTGACATTTTTTGTCAAATACGCAATTACTATTTTCATTCCTGCGATTAAAAATTTGTATAATGATGCATATAAACAATTATATTAAGTGAAATAAGTATGTAATTAAACATATTGAATTCCGTAATTTGAGCTTGTGGCAGATCTCGAGTTTCATTAAATACGCAAAAAAGATAGAATTAATACCAAGTTTCATTTTGAAGTTTACGTAAATATTCGCTGGTTTGCTTTTATTTAAACAATATGAGTAATCCTTCCGCTATAAAAGATATTTATTTATATTTTAATATATTAAATGTATCTTATCATAATAAATTTTATCAGTAATGTTGTATAATTCATTTTCTACATGTCTTATTAGTTATTGATAATAATGCATCAAAATATTAATATTGAATTTATTTATAGTCTTAATAACTATGTACATTAGGAACTAACTTCACATTAGAGATGTTGATATCAAGTTTTTTGGTTAAATGTTGACTCTTCAAGTTAATTATTAATTTGTTAATTATTAAATTTGTTAATTTGATTATTTATGATAAAGGGATTAATACTCCAAATAATCATTATACGCTTTCAACAAACTAGTATAAATTATTAAAATATAAGAAAGAACGTCAAAAGAACTATCCTAAAACATTTGATATGATAGATAAAAGGACTGTAGAATAACATTATAAATTTATACTGATACCCAAACAAATTTTGTTAAATTATAAATTGAAAAATAGTAAAACAAATTAAATTACATAATATAACATAATAAAATTAATAATAATTTAATAGGATATAATAATAACAATTGTAACCAATAACAATAATCTAAAGCAAGTTTGTTAAATATAAGTTTATATTTCAAAATAAAATTTTCATTTAGATGTATGGATCGCATTTTACTTTCTTTTTTATATATCATAGCTTTATCAGATTAATCTATTTAAAGTGTTGTCATACACCATGCAGAATAATAAAACTATTAAAATAATGTCAAGTCTTAATATAACTATTTCAATATTTCAGACATTATTGAGTTTTATTCTTCTGTAAGTGAAAAAAGAATAAACACATATATTTATTTAATTGACGAAACTGTAAATATGTTGAGGTGTAGCTCAGTAAAATTCAGTTTATAAATATTTAATATAAACAGTTCGATATTAAAGGATGCCATTGTACAACTTACTTATGTTGAAGATATATCGAGAAAATGATTGTAGATATATAGATAACAACTCTCGATAGTTGATTGAGCACTGTAAAGGTTGCATCTTCAAATTAGATTAGTAGATATGTAAAAACTTAATTGAAGCTGCTAATTACGTGAATGTTGTGAGATAAGCTTTATATTGCAGTGATCTTTATTCAGTGAAAGATCAAAGAAGAGAAAGAAAGAGAATTGAAATATAGACTGGATGTACAATGGAATGTTTTATAGGACACTCAGCAATATTTAAACTTTAGAGAAGGTCACTGATATTTACGAAAACGTGCTATTGTCATGACCACAGCATCTGAGGCTTTTATTTTCTGAGTTGATTTTCATCTTGTTAAATAACACCTTGTTGTAATTATCTTAGCTTGCGAAATCTGAACTATTTAAGATCCTTTGAGAGTAGATCGCAGTTTATATTCTTCGGAAAACAATATTTGAATCGTATAGAATTAAAGTACATCAAAAGTTTTAAATAAAATAAGAAAATCGGACTATTATTAAAAACTGAAAAGGAGCAACCATTTTTTGGACGTTCCTAATATTCTCGGGTCGTTGAATAAAATGAGTACAATAATCAAAAAGGCGGAAGACGCAGAATTCTATCGCTCCCCATGGAGTAATAAAATACATCGATTCATCTCTCGTATTAATTTCGCTCTCATCACGCTGTAAATCAGTCAATATTAGAAATCCAATGTATTTTATTCTTTAAATTTATACAGAATTCGTAGCATTCAATATTTTGACAAATCAATTATTTAGAAACCGATTAACTCAAGCAATTTCAAATGAGCCCAGTAAGCTTAAAATATCTATGCAAGAATTTATGCTGTTGAATGTATGTGCGAATATATCCTGTAACTGGTTTGAAGTTTTTAATATGAATATATAAAATGAATTCACATAAAATACTAAATTGAATAGATAATTAATAAGAGGGAAATCTTTAGAACTTATTGATACTTTATAGTTGTATTTTTAGAGTAGAATTTGTGCTATTATAACAATGCATCAAAATATTAATACTGAACTAATGATTAGGACTGATAATATAATATGTTTTAAGAAATAGAATAAAAAATTAGGTTAATTTTTAACTTGCAGATGTTGATATTGAGTATTTTGTTTAAATTTGGATTCTTAGCGAGAGTTTTGATTATTTATGATAAAGTGATTAATACTCCAAATAGTCATTATACGCTTTCGACCAAACTAGTGTACATACTAGTGTAAGAAAAAGAACTGAACTAAAATATTTGATATGATAGATAAAAGATTAGTATAACATTATAAATCTATGCTGATATTCAACCGAAAACTTTCTAAATTATAAATTGAGATAAAGTAAAATGTTTTAAATTAAATAATAGAAAAGGATATCACAATAATCTTTGTAACCAATAACAATAATCTTGTTACCTGAAAATCGATATATTTGTGTACAATTTAGGTGTATATTGCAGTTTCCATTCTCAATAAAGCATCGTTCTTTTATCAGATATATTAAAGTATTGTTAAAATGATCATAAGCTTGCAGATTAAAAGTATAGAAACAAAATCAAGACTTTTATTATATTATGTTATATTTTAATCCAAAACAACTAATATTACATGAAATATTAAAACATATATCAATGAAACACACTTCAATATGAGCAATTAAATGATAAAAATGTGATAAATTGTATTTGTATAAATATGTACAATAAAACAAATATAGTTATAACAAATGTTTGTATAAAATGCTACATTAAAATTACACTAATGATAAAATGAATTCAGTGAGTTTGCAATGATCACAAAATGCTTGTTTGAAACTATAAGAATATTTACAACATTTTATAAATACAGTCGTATGTACAGGAATGGAATATAGTAAGATGATATTGATAGATCAAATGTGACTTGAGGTCAACCAAAAAGGGCCAGATGCTCCAATCTCGAGAGTCCAGGAAAGACAGGAAGAGTGCTCGAACAGATGGCGTGCTTCCTTCGACGATCTTGAGACCGGAGGTAGTCAGCTTTCTTTCCATCATCCTCTGGTGAGGAGTTCTCAGCATCACACGTTCCCTCGGGATGGATGTTGTCTTGGAAACTCTCACTCAACCGTTCAATCAAGATCTTCGCCTCGCTCGTGGTTCCCAATGCGCTGGTGAACGAATGGGGATCTCCAGCGGCAAGAGGTTGACCGAGGATGCCCTCAATTGCCTCGCGTGGCAGACCGAGCCAGACGTCTGAAAGTCCCTCTCGACGCCGTTTCTTGGACACTGCGATGTAGCGAAGATTGGGGTCGAAGAGGTTCCCAAGAGCTTGTCGACGCCGCGGTTTACTCGACGTTGTGTTGGTGGTGTCGACGTCTGAAGAGGTCTCGGTGGCTTGCTGGTCCCCATTTGGGTTGAAGAATGGGAGCCAATGGGCAATCATGTCGAGAGGGATGTCTTGGAACAGATTCCCAAGTGCCGGTCGTCGTTCGCGTTGTGTTAGAAGCGCGGATGCAACTTGTTCCACAATGTCAGAAGTTGTCATTGTCGGAGGCAGTCTTAACTCTTAGAAAATAAAGCTATCAACACGGAATCAGACTGAGACTGAATGTACAGGAGTTACTCCGCTCGCCTTTATATAGAGCGATTTCGTTAGTCGAATTTGTCTTTTTGTGTCTTAGTTTCTAAGACGTCCACCTTTCAATTTTTTCTAATATGATAGCTCTAAAGAATTCAACCAATTAGATGTGCAGTTAAAATTCTACTATATACAGAATGTACATATATACTAATAATTATACAAGAGAAAATATTAAAGATGGATTATAGACATACAATCATGTTATTCCACATGAAAATATATATATATATAACTTTGATAAAAACTAAAATGCATCATGGTGTGGATTGGACAATTTATAGACAAATGAATCATTTCAAGCAGAACTTTTTTACTTCAAATATAACTTCGAATACTTTAAAGGATAAATATTATGACACTTGAATTAATGTATATGAAAGGTTTGACTGAACTTTATCCAACTAAATTTACTAAGTAGAATGGAAATTCAAAGTAAAGATAACGAGATAGTGGGCCCCAATTAGACTGAAACCGTAAAGATTGCAAAAGAAAATTAAGGAATGAAGGATTCATTTCGAATAAGGAAATTGAAAACTCCAGTTTTTTTCTTCCAATTAGTGCAAATCTTTACTGTGTGAAGAGATCTAGAAATTTAATTTAATTTGCCATTTAAAAGTAAACTTCTAATAGTTTATGTCTGTTGAGAACGATAACGTGTTGCTCTCTGTGTAATATGACATAAATCCTCTTGATATAAAGAGCTCTCTGTTGTTAAGGGTTACCCGGTGCGATGCGATGCGGTATAACAAGGACAGAAAGAATCTTATTCTCAATTTTATAATAAAGATGTCACGTTTATCAAACATCAAAGAAAAGTTTATTTTATATAGATTGCTTATCAGAATGAGGAATCCATGTTTTGTACCCAACTCCTTGTGACTTATTCATGTGGTGTTTAAAACGTATTTCATTTAAGATTTAAAACTAAATTTATTGCAGTCAATGTAATTTATTAATTTATATAAAATATCTCGTATCCTTTCAGTTTATTTTCAAGTTGATTAAGTAAACATAAAAACAGGGACTATTTATAACAATAAATCTCGAAATACAATAATAATTCCCTTTAAATTATCATACAGTTTCATTAAAATAATTACTACAGGATATTATGCGCTTTACTTTATGGTATTTACACTGGCTTTAAAATTGCATAAACTAATATAAAATCACTTATTTTTCATATATCTTAAATCATGTTATTTTCAATTTTAAAATTCTTTTTAAAAACTAGTCAAAATCTAATATTCTCTGTTATATAATCAATAATATGAAATGTTTGAAAAGGGACGGAAAATTCGGGACGTTCTCAGTATATTCTTGTCCCGTGCCTTATACAACAAATACCAGAATTTAATCATTAAACAATTATGTTATTTGGAACGATTTATTAAACGCTGAAATTATACTCCCCCATTAAAACACAAAAAATGTAGATTAGAATATTATTGGCCACATATCCTTTTCTCCGTATTATTGAGTTACAAATAAAATATTTGTGTCAATAAGATATTTTATTGTTCAAGTGAACGTGTTTGTGACGCCGTTTATCAATAAAGGGGAACTATATATTCAAAGTTTTATTCCAAAGTAATGCGTGTTTAACTTAACCAAATATACCTATTCCTGTTAGTATAATTATTTGTAAAATATGAAGCGATATACTTGTAAATATTTGTGTATAGAGAGTCATCGTTCCATTATATCCATTAAACTTGTCAAATAAGAAACTATTCCCCAAAAAAGTATGGTTTAGGTAATACATTTTTATTGATTAAAAGTGAAATTTTGTTGTTATGTAGTTTTTGTTAACATTCTTCGTAAACAATAAATACATGATGGTAAGAAGAATAATAGTAAGAAGTAGAATAATACCCAAACTGCATTTGGAACAAGAAGCTTATGTTTCTTTTTAGATATTCAACTATCTTGATAACTCTATAAAGCTAACTACAACTAACACATCTTATTGCCTTATTGTGTAAATAATGGCATGATGCCTAATGAGAAGAAGTGTTGAGCTATATTTATAATATTTTATTTCCAATAATTTATTAAATAATTTAACAATTATATCTGTTGGTGAATTCCGGACTTAATATTATATACATATATTATATAAGTGCAATAACGTAGTCCTTAAAGTAAATAGTAAAACAAATTTAAATAAATATAACGTTTTATGGAGCTTCTAAAAAATAATGTTTTTGTCGCTATTTCGCGTAATATCTTTAAAAAATGAGGGGGGCATCATTATACATTAATACAGCATGTGTAAGTCTGAAAAAAAATTGTTTTTGTGATATAAATTTATTTGCACTGCTAAGTTTCTAAAAATATGTCAAACGTGTAAGGGAGGTTATTAAAGCAAAAACCCCACTAATCTTTGTCTTGACCAAAAATTAAAACCATTATTGACATTGAAGAGCGTCCGTGCATAGAATTTTGTTAAAATACTAAAAACCATCCCATAATCTTTATTTTTGGTAACACACTCTCATTCAGAACATAATAAGAACATTTTATTTAGCAACAAAATAAAGGATACTTGACAGTAGACTTCATAGAGAATCAAAAATTGTTATGAATGAGCATGATTTCATAACAGAAATGTTCGCCTATTATAGGGGGTTACAACCGTTCCTGGTTTTATATATTGTATACTACGTAGAGGTGGTTGCTGACGTCTTCATCTTTAGTGAAGTATGTGCTAATATTCTTAGCTGGAATTTCTTTTTTGTTAATTTGTCTTCAGTGAAATATTTTGGTATATATTCATATCTAATATTATAGAAATTTGAATTTATTGGAGAATACATAGGCAGAGATCGTCAAAAAATGTTTTTAAGATACATAAGTACAATACAAGTCGTATCAATTAAATAACTATTCACATTATATAATCATCAGCAACATGGACTAAAGCTTGAAGTTATTCATTCAAATTTTCGAATACTTTGCATAGCTTGGCATTAGTAAGACTAGTGTCCATAAAGTCATGAAAATTGTAAGAATTTCTTGCGAATTATCAAAATTAGTGTCACGCCTGAAACATTTGTAGTTGCGGAAAATATACCGACCCATCAAATTTGCATCCGGTGAATAAGGTGCTTGTGGCAACAAGGTCACATGTTGATCTTCTAGCCATTTTAGAACTGCATATGGTCGCTATAATATGTGGTCTAGCATTATCGTGCTGCAGAATTATCTCCTATAGAGGTAGTTGTTGCCTATTCGATCATATTTTGAAGAAAGGTGAGACATCTGTCATGATTGATGCTACTACCTCCATCATGGCGCACTCCAAACGTAAGTGAGACTTTACAAAGTTTCTGACCACAGTAACCAAAACTTTTGTAAAGGAAATCTATTCAACCTTTTTCTTCGAATTCCGTAATAATTTGTTGCACACAACTGATACTAACAACGGTTTACTCGCCCCAACTAATTGCCAAAAGTCTGTTGATATGTCTGTAGGTGTCTTTAAAATTCTGTCATCTTATTTAATGTCTCTACAATAAAATTCAACTCATTTAATTTTATATTCATATCGCTAAGGTCACAGCACAAGTGTATTTGTTTAAAGCAAACTTTTTAAAATTTAAAATTGGCAAATTCAATAAAATATTTATATAATTTTAGATATAATTACTGAATTATCGTTTTAATCATCTACGAGAAAATACACTTATATATAGAATGAAATAGAATACCTATACTTAAAATTATATAAGATTATTGATATGATAAAATATTAAAATCTAAATTTGGATATATAAGTGATTTGAAATTAAAAGACAAATAATATTAGTAAACTATAATTAAAAACGTTTTTTGCCGACGCACCCTTTGCCGTCCTTAGAAAGACCACTTTGTCCTGGGAAGTACTTCTCTAACATGACAATTATACACGAAGTCATGATGTTCAATTTCTGTTAAAATGGTTAGTTGGTGAGAGAACCACCATATCTTCACTATGGGGGACATTATTGTACACCTACACCATAGAGTAATACTAGTTATTATTACTGTATGGTATACACATTGTATTGTATTGATTATAGGGGATTAATTTAGCTCAATTATTATGTATTATATATATAAAAGAATTATTTAACAAATAAATTTAAATACCTAAATATTATTTTATCATAAAATATTAATATTTTACCAAAAACGAATAAGCCTCATGGTCTCGAACCGCAGTGGGTCTCTAACTTGGAAATCTCCCGTCTATCTCACTGGAAGCACTATATTTCTCACTATGAAGTAATGATACTTGACCTGTGTTTATTTATGGTTTATATATTCACTATATTCACTATATTCACTATGCGTACACTACTTTCACCATTTTTTCTCAATTTTTCCTCCGACTCTCTAAATGAAGCTGTTTCTCTCATTGAAATGGATGAAGAGTCAACTACCGGAATCGATATTGTTGTGCTTCCTCCACAGCCTGATGAACTCAGTGATGATCAAGTGAACATCGACCATATGGAGATATTGAAGGTGCCATAAATCTCCTGTAAATGACGTCATGTTCGTTGGTACTATGGAGGCCCCGAACAATATCTTTCTCAAGAAACCAAAGAGAGAAAGCTGAGCGGTCTCCGAAAAATGATTGCGTGTTTTCTGATAAGCCGATTGATAACCAGCCTGAAAATGTCAATATACTTGAGCATATTTCAAGGAACATGTCGGCAGAAAAAATGTTTACATAGTTTTTTTTATGATAATGTATTAAATTATGTACCTATACAAACTGTATTGTATGCACATCAAAATAACACGCTTGGTTTTAGGTGTTCATCCTATCTTCTAAAGCGCTGCTTTTGTTTAGTGGATGCCATATAGGCTCCCATGTGAATATATGTAGGTACAGGGGGAAAGTAGAGGATGCGGGAGTAGATATCGCACGAAATTCCCTGACACGAAAGAGCTATCGAGACATCAAACGCAACTTGCATCTTGGTGACAATACTAGTGTTAACGGCAAGGATAAAATGTTCAAGTTGAAGCAGAGTGTTTGATCAGCTCAACGAGAAATTCGTTGGGTTTGGAATCTTTGAAACATATATTTCTATTGATTGATGAATAGATGATGCCCTATTTTGGTCGACATTGTTAAAAGATTTGTAAGCCTGTCAGATTTGGTTTCAAACTTTGGTGTCTTTGCTCTGAAAGTGAGTATCTTTTCGAGGTTTTTTCTTATTGCGGCAAAATTGAATTTTATGACGTATCCTTAGGCCTCGAAGAGAGCGTTGTAAAGGAATTGCTTCAGGTTGTGTCCAATCCGGAGGAAGCATGTAATGTATTTTGATAATTTCTTTAATACTCATTGCTTTATTAGTTTCTCTATGCGATCTGCTGGATTCTTTACAAGTTCTTCTCTAAAGTGCAACAGACACACGTAATGGTAAACCAGCCAAACTTTATCCACTCACCCACAACAAACGTATGGGAGGAATTCACCTTCTCGACAACTTCGTTTCAATGTGCAATATCCGAGTGAAAGGGAAAAAAACATGTTGATTCGACTCCTGTGAATGCTTGGCACCTCTCCTGTTTGATCAATGAAATTGATGATTTTCTGAGATTCTGTAGACGACCTCTGTAGCCTTTTTATATGTTCTGAAAATTCACATTAGTCTTATCGTGCCAGAAATTTTGCCTCAGATACATTCAAAAGGTCGTCACCTGCTTTGTATTCACATTCTCTAGCCCATTCCTCCAACAAGGTGAATCAGAAGAGCGACGCTCGCGATGCAGACAGTGTTTAAATCACAGACATTTCATGTGCAGTGCTTGCAGCGGTAGTTTAAATTCACCCGAATTGTTTTTGTTTGTTTGTTTGTTTGTTTGTTTGTTTGTTTGTTTGTTTGTTTGTTTGTTTGTTTGTTTGTTTGTTTGTTT
>JAYRBW010107424.1:0-18672 GCA_036023295.1 Invenusta paracnida
CTGTCGCCCGTCTCTATTTGATTGGGAAAACCTATATAAACACATGTAATTTTAAATGCTATTCAATCATTAAAAATTTGTTTGTAATATCTTCTTATTTAACTGCAAATAGTATATTTACCTAAAATCGTAACTTGAATGGTTTTTCCTGTTGTAAGTATAATGTTACGTGGGCCTAATTGCATATCAGAAAGTCTTGAGTAGTTTTGTCTCTGTTTAGTCGCTGTCAAGCGTGCAGTTATATGCAATACCAAAACGACTTTGAGACAATTGCTTAATTAATATTTACAATATAATTTAACGATTAAATGGTGTAATAGCGCATTTAAAACTCTATCGAATGATGTAAAATTACTTAAAACTTTATGTTTTGTTGCTTAAAAAATGAAAATGAAATTTTTTCGCTTTCCTGAAAAGTAAGATTTTAAAACTTGAGTGATTTTATCTTTGTACGTCAGAATTATATATAAACGTATCAATTCTGATACAATTTTGAATTTCTCCTTAGTTGTTATCAACTATGTACGTTCCAATATAATAACAAACCTAATGACAATATACCTATTTTATAAGATTTTAGGAGAATAAGGACAAAATGAAATTATAATTTAAGAAAATTATATATTTTTAACTCTAGCAAAACATGTTTTTATCAAATCAATTTTAACAATATAGCCAAAATGAAATAATTTTAGTTTTAGTTATACCTTTTTCCAATTATATAACTATATAAATATATATAATAAATATTATGATGCTACTTTTACGCTTTTACAGTAGCACAATATTATGGCTGTGATTTTATTATATAAAATAGTTCAATTTTATTTAACATGCAGCGGAAACATAATATGCCTAAGCGTTTCTAAAATAAATGGGTGTCCATGGGTGTACAATAAAAAAATCATTATAATGAATTTTAATTATTAGTAGTAATTATGATTTTTTACCACTATAGTTGATTTTCATTCTGATAAAAATATATGGAACTCATGTCATGTCAAGTGCATGTTTATATAATTTTTCCGCTTTAAGGAATTTTCCGCAATTCATTATCAAGCATAAATACATGTGCTTGCTTTTCTAATTGTGTATGAGAATTTCCAGAGTCTAGGATGAATCCCAAGTGCCAACCTTGATTAAAGACTTTCAGTTGTCATACTAGGAGACAGTACTTATCCTTGTCGATGGTATCTACTGACCATAGAAATGGATCAATAACAACTATAAGGGAAATTGTCCATCTCCGTAATGCAGACACGGCACCAAATGATTTCAATTATAACATAAACTGTTGTGTTGTACAACGCCGCATTCTTATTGTAAACTCAATGCAGGAATATCGATTACTTCCCCAGTGCTTCGAAACTTACATTTCTTTGAAAGAAATTACAATTCTTAGATTTCTTGCATTTTCTTTGACAGAAATTTAAAATTTCTTTCAAAGAAATCACATAGGTTTTCTTTGAAAGAATTATAATTTCTTTGAAAGAAATGTAAGTGATTTCTTTGACAGAATTTCAAAGAGACTTACATTTCTTTGAAAGAACTTTCAAAGTTCTTAGATTTCTTGCAATTCTTTCATTTCTTTGAAAGTTCTTTCAAAGAAATGTAATTTTTGAAACACTAGGTGGGAACCTTGTACTTACTAGATATCAATAAATATGCACTTCGAGGTTTTAAATGCCATATTCAAGTGTAATAAAACCAGAAATAACAAATCAATCCATGTAAAATAAAAATGGGAACTTTAATTTTAACTTGCTTGATAAAAATTTCATTCGAATAGAATTGAAGTATTATATATACATTTTTAAAACATACCGCTAATAAAATTCTGCAATGCTAATATAAAAAAGGTGAAATGTATATTTCATTAGGATGCACTACATTTTATTGATCTCTAAGTTTTAATGTACCACAAAATTAATAAATGCTTACTAACTTAATACAAAGTTACATCCAAATCAGACCTTTGAATACAAGTAAACGATATTTAATTTTTTATACCGGTATTAAGTATGCAATCTTTCAAAATTATTTTTGAGCAAAATAAGAAAGCTTTATAATTGTTATTCATTTCATACACAGTAACCATTGTTGATCTTTATTAATGAAGAAAGAAATAATTACATTTAAATATTTTTACAAAAATGTGGCGAAGGTATAAAAGGTAAATTAAAATGTTGAAATTATATTTAAATCAATTAAGAAATATATTCCCAAAATTGTAGCAGTGTAAGTTATGGGAAAATATATAATTCCTTAATTATATGTTTACAGTTATGTTTTAATAAGGAATTTAACAGTTTGAAATCATTATTTTTAATAATAATTTTATAGCAAATATTTTATTGATCTTAATTCGTTTAAATTAAAGCTTTTCTCACTCAAATATTCCATCGGTATTAATTATATTACTTTTTATGTGATTCTTTCAATTTAATTAGTTGAAATGTATTTTTATGATTTAAGAACATTTGAAACTACAATAAAAAACATGATATTCAGAATTTTATGTGTAGATAAAGAATAAATATAGAAGTATATTAGCTTCAAACGCAAATAGTCAACCCCAAAATAGTGAGAGACGAATTCTGTATAGTTTAATATTTCTTCTACTTCCATAGGTATGTATAATGAACATTTAGATGTAGGTATATATTATGTGAACTAAGGTTAAATGTAGTGCAAATGGGTAAAGGTTCATTGGGTAAAAGGTTACGTAGAAACACTTTTATACAGTTATATCTTTTGGTGTTTACTTAGGTTACAAATAATAATTTGTAGATCGTATAATAAAAATGTTTTTGTAAAATATGCATATTCAAACTATTGATTATTCAGACCTAAATTTAAGTTGGCTATTGCTGCTTTTTTTTGTTGCAATTTTTAATATTGATTTCGATTTTAAGTTTCTGCAGATTGAAATAAACTTATGAAAGTTTGGTATTAAATTATTGATGTAATTTTTATTAATTTATTATTACAAAACTATTCTACTTATCCTAAATACAAGTAGTGTACAAGAAGTACAGAAATAATTTAATTATCATTATATTTTTATGTTATAAAACAAATTGAATATAACTTTTTTTACTTTAAGGAAGTGTATATGACAAGATAATTATAGTGTTTTCTTGAATCTAGAATTGTTTCCTTTTCTATATAATCAAAAGCCATATTTAATATTTGCATTTGCTTTTGCTTTTGCTAAACTCCAGCGATCAAGTGTCCCGCGAAAGTGAAGAAAGTCCTCCTCCTAAGGCTCCACCTCGTCAGAAAAGACGCGTTTCCATGGAGAGTAAACAGGTCAATGACAACGAGCCTTTAAATATTGTTGTGAGTAGCTCTAGTTATGTAGATGGTCGTGTCTGCGTATTTTCCATCCGACTGAAAACTATAAAAGATACCAGCCTAATTTTCATGAGGTTTTTCTAAACACGCGAACATTGACCCGAGTTAGCCACATTAAACCCATGATTAAAAAGAGGGATATTAATATTCAAAATGCTTGTTTGATCTTAAAGATTAGTTCTTATTAATATTTATGTTATTAGTAATTTTACATATTAATTCTAAGATATAATGTTTCAATAATAATACATATAATTGGAAAAGTTTATTCAATTGATCCTGAAGCAATAAAAATATGCTTAAATCTACTATAACTTTTACATGCCAATTTCCATCACATTTTAGAACTGTCGTATATACTTATATATATTTATATATATCCCATATAACTTATTGTCAGTGCTATCTTTAAATAACTGTTTTATTTTTCAACACTTTTAAAGGCATAAAAGCCTCAGCTCAATATTAACTGTCAATTATTAATGATTCATTTTATTTTAACGTAAAATTTAAACGTTTTTAACGTCTCCCCTAAACAAGACTTTGGTGTAATTTTTCTTTTATACCTCTAAATAGTCATGAACTTTATATAACATCGGAAAAAATCGAAACATAACTGGCTATAGGTTAACTAAAGATGTATGTATATTAAAAAACTTAACATTGTGACTAAAATTCCTCATTTTTTATACTAATTTCAATCTTAAAAATCCAGAAGTCAAACAACTTATATGTAATACAGTTTGTAGAATTAGAATTAAATAGTATATTTCGTACTATAATTATACAGTTTTCAATATTTATAAATCATTCTAGAGATGACATATCTAAACAATTGTTATATATCATCAAAGAAATCTCATTGGTTAATTTATTTATAAGGAACGATTAGTCTATAAATATATCGAAAGTTGTTTGCTGCAGATTATATCAGAGATATTTGCATCTGAGTTTTATTGCCAATATTTCTTTAAACTAATTACTTTGATTGTATTTTTTATCATAGACAAGCGTAATCTAAAGCAATCATTTAAGAACTCATCATCTTCAGCAAAGAAATATCATTGGTTAATTTATAAGGAACGATTATTCTGAAAATATATCGAAAGTTGTTTGCTGCAGATTATATCAGAGATATTTGCATTTGAGTTTTATTGCCAATATTTCTTTAAACTAATTACTTTGATTGTATTTTTTATCATAGACAGCGTAATCTAAAGCAATCCTTTACGCATTATACTCTGAAACAGAATAGCTATATATATACCTAGCTATTGGAAAAGTCATTCTACTTCATTTTCTAATTATGAAGTAAAGTGTATTTATTTCAACTCAAATACTGGATTATAATTGGATTAGAGGTCTTATTACCTCATCGAAGATGTATGTACGAATTTCTGGCGGGTCAAGCCATCGTCTCTAAACGTATACTTACAAGTCTTTAGTATATATTTTCTAAAAAATCCCACTTTCCCTTCACTTCAGACGGACTGGTACGATCAGTCTTCTGAGAACCGCACCGGTAACGATAACGAATCCTCCATAATCCCATTAGGCTCCTCAGCCTGTACACAATCAGCTGACCCCACCGCCAAAACTTCGAACAGCTCAGACAGGAGGTCTCAACAGCCCCTCCGTCTCACCCGCGAGTTCTCGGAACGCCTTCCCTCCTCGATAATAGCCGCCACACCCAGCCCTAAACAGACTCCACCCACAAGTCAGAGCAGCTCGCATACACCTCAAATTCTTCGACAACAGAGATATGGTAGACGAGACGGTATCACCTCCACTATTATCAACTCCTCTGAGCTTCTTGACAGTCCTGAATCCGGCACTAGTGGTAGTAGTTTCAACCTCCTGCCCTCTCCATTCCAGCCAACGAGTACGCCCAAAACCGAAAGAGCCGCAGTGGCTACCCCATCTAGCGAGACTCACAGTACAAACTCCTCTTACCTTCGTCCCATGCGCTCACCGGAGAACACAAGTACCACAGACAGTGAGACGGACTCCCCTCGAAGTCAAATTCGTCGTGTAAAGCCCATTTTAAAAGGCGCCGAGCGTCCAGTTAGCTATTACGCTACCTCGCCGTCGTCTAACGCCACGTTATCGGCAACTGATGATGGTCACATGTTTGCTGTTGCCCGGTGTTCTCCATTCTCTACCTCAGCCACAGTCAATTCTTCTGTGATTACAACTTCAACAACAACGAAAGCGACACCAATAACAAGAGTCCAAGATGTAAAGAAAGACTCCTCCACGATGGACGAGAAAAACAGTTTCTTGTACCCAGCGCGCCGGCACTCGCATCACGCATCCAAGCATAAAGTGAATAGTATGAAGACCAACAATACTTCAACCAGTGATGTGGAAGACGGGGCTTCCTCCTCCTCAAACAACAACCACGCAGTGAGAAGAGAAGAAACCATACAACAACAACGCGAAAGTCGAAGCAGTGAAAAGAGGAAGATGCAACATTTGGCCGCACGCAGCCGAAGTCAAAATCCTCCCGAGCTACGCCGTACGCATCAACCGCCTCCACAGATCAACATTCGAACTGATGCGCGTGTCTCCTCGCTCAAAGCACAATTTGAAGGCTCTGGAAGTAGCTTCAACCGAGAGACTAATCCAATCAACAGAGCACCCCTAACTCGATTGAAGACAGAGGGGGGTATCATTCAGGGCAGTCGAGCCGTGGGGACTGTGGTGCCACGCGTGCGCGAGCTGCAGCAGACCTACGAGCCACCAATCAGTGGAACGGCTGATCAGTCGAGCTCTTCGGCGACATCGTTAACTTCCGCATCATCCTCAACAGCTTCCTCGTGTTCCGCGCATTCATCCGTCTTCTTGCACCCCACATGTTCTACGTCGAGAGTCGAACATCGACCTTCTCGGACTTCCCCGACGAGTCGAACACGACTTCCTCGACAGCTTGAGAAAAAGTTGAACAGTGAGACAGAAAGCTATGTTTGAATTGTTATCTAAATTCATCGATTCAGGATATGCGTTTTTTGTATATATACATTTTTATATTTTGTATTTTGACTAATATATACGTACATATATTCTCATAAATGGTGTAAATATTTGAAAAAAATTGCACAGAACTTTGATCATTCTAATTTGAGATACCCATATTTGTATTTAAATAAGAAAACATTTTCATAATAAAAAAAAGACTGAGAATCTCTGGTAAAGTGTATTCTAACGACAATTGTTTCGCTTGCGACTGCTACGCGTTTACAGGCGGAGGAAATAGTCAAACATAATATATAGTGTACTACATTAAAAGAACAGAGGGGCAAAACAGTAGATTAAACCATAAAGAGAGAGGGTATGTGGCTGCAAATGTGCATAGGATGCAGATAACCCGAGTACTCAATATAATACGTACAACCGTAAAAATACCTATAGCAAGGTAGACCATATAAGTCGACAATCAGATACCTATGAAACGCGTACAATATGCAGGGTTCAAGAGAAAAATAGTAGGACTATATGAGGAGAATATATTGAGGGGAGGGATAGTGGAGAGAGAGAGAGAAACAAGAGGAAGGTTAAATTGAAAGAAAAAAGTAAATTTTATCTTACAAAAAATTTGAATCCATGATTGATTAATAAGTAGCCCACTGTGAAACATTCGTCATGGACTTTACCAGAGATTCTCCATATTTTTCTTATTTTACATCTAATCTGTGATGCTTTGTTCCTATTCAAAAAGTTTAGTTGCGCAGAAAATATATATTAAGACAAGCGTTCTAGTTTCCATAAGTTATTTCAATTTTCCACATTTACGCATTTTATACGTATTTTTATTTGCTGATTTTTAAGAAAACTTTTGGACTTGCTAACTTTTAGAAAACTGATCTTGAATAGAATAATATGATTATTTTTAAATTAAATATTACTATATGAATAGTATAATATTTAATTAAACAAAATTTTGTGATAACAATATTATTCTGATACTTCACATCATAGAGTAAGGATATGTATTCATTACTCTATGCTTCACATAATAAACTTGGTAATTAAATATATTAGAAAAGTGTAAGCCTGATCATTGTTGAAATGAAATAGTGTACTTTACACCTTTAAGTTCTATTTAGGGTTACGATATGTATAGTAATGTAAATCACTTCTCCAAACAATACTCCATTATAATTGTCAGTTATGATGTATCGAATTGGGAAGTTATTATATGACTAATGAATGGAGAACCTAATGTGTTTTAAAATGGTGTTAAAATTCATGCTCGCAGTACAATAGCAAAGTACTAGTGTTATTTTAGTTTTTTATATAATATTAGTATTACATGTATTTCACGCAATTTTGTAAAAAAAACTTTATATAATTCAAACACTTCATTACCAAACTATATTAACATGACCTTTATACTTCAATATTTCCAACCTACAAAGATGTCACATATTCACTCCTAACTCTTTCATTTCATTATTCATACCAAAGACAACACTTTAAAATCTAATCATATCACATACATTACAATTTTATCAAACTGATTAATTTGAATTTTCAAATAGATGTTATTTTATCATTCGTTTATTATTTAATCAAACACGTGTATATTTCATTGTTTACAATATTTAATCGCTAATAGTTTCGTGAATTATTTTGTGATCAGTCGTGAGAGATTTTATGCTTTATTTCATTTATTGCATATATATATATATATTGCACTGTATATATAATATTGTACTACTCATTACCACTTTTATATTATTGCTGAGTTGTAACTGATACACCAATATCGTTTATATTTTCGTAGTACTTATTACAATTTTAACGAGTTTATTTTTGGCATATGTCAAAAATTGCAAGAAAATTTATTTACATTATTTGTCCTCTGACATTTGCTATATTGAGAACTATACAAAATATACTTACATAACTGTATACATTTTAATGACCTGTACACAAGCTTAAATCCCATTTTGTTTCTATAAATAGGTTGAATGAGATAGCTTGGCAATACATACCTATTATACGTAGTTACGTATGTTGAAATTAAGTATTGACTTCTTTCTTAGCCTACATTTTTAACGTCTTAATTTAATCCCCCTTTGAAAATAAACTCAATTGCATTTCAATAATTTTAGCGCAATTATTTCAAAAATAATTCTATTTATTAAGTAGGAATTAATACTTTAAGCATAAACAAAAAGTATATGTTAATTAAGAGTATTTAGTGAATGGGTAAAGTTACCTGTTTATGGTTTGAAAAATATTTTTAATTCCGAAAATTGCATGCAATTTATGGATTACTAACTGCTATGAATAAAAATATTGTCTACATTACACTAATCATTATACTATTTAAATAAACTACTCAAAAAGCCATATCAGAGTAAACATATTCTACACTTTAATAAAACCTTTAATAACACTTTAATAATCTTTTCGGCATAATCATACATATGCGATTTCATATATGTATGTAGCCAATAACCTCCAATGAATATGACAAAAGTTTTCAATGGACAAAATTAAAAATTACTATTCTTCTTTCATATAATACATTGTATATTTAATGTGCATATTCAAAACCACTGAATAAAGTATTCACAACATCAAAAGTTAAATATAAAATTACATAATAAGAAGAAGGTAGTATACATTGTTTTATACAAAAATAAATAATAAAGTGAACATACCATGTACACGGAGAATAAAGGAAGGGATGACATCAAAAACTAAATATACAAGTCAACTTATCAACCACCTAATATATCTAAAAATGATTGTGATACTAATACATAAATACAATAATTTAAATAAATGTTACGATTGCTATCAACGTAATAGCTAAATATCTAAGGATTGCTAACTTCTGTCATCGGAAAAGATTGTTAACATTTGAGTATAAAAAGCGTACAGAAGTAACAAAATAATCAGATCAGATAAATATATAAATCAACAACGAACAATGACTAATTAAGTAAGTAAATAAACAAAGGTAACTGATATACGAAAATAGTGAAGAATATTTGTAATAGTATATGCATGAATACAGACAGTATATGATAGGTTTGAATCTTAAAATGCATAGAGACTGGCTAAATCCTACTTTTTAAATCCTAGCGTATAATGGAAAATAAATAAGATAACAAACGATAAAGTGATAAGCTTGTTTAAAAACATTGCGCAAAATATAAATATGTCTAGTTAAAGTGAACATTACGGTTAATATTTAATTTAGATATATACTTGACTTGTAAATTAAACATTAGAAATTAACCTGAACTTTCTGAGTTCAGCAAAACTATTTTATTGATTTTTTCAATGATTTTGGGCAATAAATAATTGCTCAAATGTACATAGATTATCTAATACTGCAGTATATTCAAAACATGAAAAAAAATCGATACAAATAATAAGGTAATGTATAATTTAGTCTGCATTATCGTATTAAAATAATAACAACATTTTGTTTCCACGTTTGTAACATAAAATGAAGACTCAATAAAACGAGGGAGGGGGGCTGCTTGTTCGTGCCTTTTCAAGTGAGAAACAGAAATAAACCCCGCGGAAAGACAACGGGATATGTAGCGCCGACAAGACGAAATGGAATAATTAACACTGTCAGAATTATCATACATACATATATAGGCTTATCGATGCCTTCAATAAGTGTACATATTTGTATGTACAAAATATAACATGTATAGGTATACATAATATGATATGATATACGACTGCAGAACTGTTTGAATGTAGGTGTGCAGTTAGATCAATCACTCTGTAATATATACTATGCATATTTTTAGAGCACGATTTTAACAAGTAGGTAAATGAAAAACTAATACATATTATTTACGTGTGAATACTATCACAAAAAGGCAGTTAAATGAATACATTAGTTTTTCTAAAAAGAAGCAAGCGATTAAGGGAGGTAAACTCTGACAAAGAAACTCATCCAATGAGGATTATAATATGTATTGTGGAAATACAGTCAAAATGATTTATCGATGTAAAAAGAAATTGGCCGAGTAAATATGGAATTAAAATGGTCCTGAATATTTCTAGTAATCGCTTGATTTTGAGGTATGTATTTAATATGGAAAATAGGAGAAAAAACACAGAGTACATCATATGCATTGAAAAATATGACTTAAGTGAAGCTTAAAAACCCAACGATAAAGCTGCTGAAATATGTTGCTGCCGTTTACTGCAGTTTTTAAAGAGAAAATACAACCTCTAACTCAATACGCATAATCTAGACAGATTTTGTGTAAGAATGTGGTTGAAAATTTAGGCGTAATTAACTTGGATAATAAATAAAATGTATCTAATCATTCACATAGAAAAATTAGGCAGTGTGCATAAAAAGTAATCCCTTTTCATAAAAGGATTACACATTTATCCAAGTCAAGCTATTAGACTAACATATGATATATCATTTAAGGGTTTCCTGGATCGATATTACATTAAAATTATCACCAGCATGCTTGCAGAGAACGTAGTCATTTTCAAAAGAAACTTTTACACAGAATTTTTATAAAATAGAATAATTAACTAAACCCAAAACAATTTTCGCACAGAAAAATACCGACTGGGCGATGTTGAATAAAACCATTCGATTAATCGGATTCGTAAAACTCAATCTAAAAGAAACAAAGTTGTCAATAAATTTTACTAAATTATTATCAATAGCATAGACTCCGCCTTTTTGCCAATTATTGGCAGATATGTACGTGGCTATAGTAATAGAAATAATAATATCTAAATGTTTATATCACAAAACAATTCAGTTAGTGTATAAATGTATTTATATTTACACATATTGTATGCTTAAATAAAGATTTATGTTAGGACGGCAGAGATTGTATATTTGTGCCTTATTAAAATTTCAATTTCCTATGCCATTCACTTTTTCTCTTGTGTAAATCATGCGTGCGTGGGGTGGACTCTACTCAACCAATCAGCGTGCGTGGGATAGTAAGCAGGTGATAATTGTTAACATAGGTAGTAAGTTATCGATTAATATTGATCAATAATAATGGTTTCGTACAACTATATATTACTATTAATAGTTGCTACAACAAATCGTAAACTGTTGAAGAAACATCATTTGTAAAATTCCGATTAATAATTAACTTTATTCAACATCGCCCAATGATAAACTAGTAGCTCCACGAAACATGTCATTATTATTAGTCCTATAGATTAGTCTTTAAAGAAATAAATTAAGCAATTAATTAGTTCAAATTAAAAACTATTCTAGTTTTTGTATACAAATTAGAAAACTTAGTTTTCTTACTTTTAGAATGACTAATTTAATTTTAATAATTTAATAAAATAATTTTACAAAATACAGTATCAGCCAGAAGTTACGAAAAAGACTGTTTTTAAGTTCATGCGAATCATGTAATTCTGCATACAAAGGTGACTTCTTTCACTCAAACACTACGGCGTTGCAACTCGTAGGCTATACTGCATGTATTTACTAAGAAAAACTTTAAAACAAAATTAACTAGCACATGAATAAAGCTGCATTCTATGTATTTGGTATTTTATTATTCCGTCAGTGGGATTTCTATGCTGGAGTGTAAAATACTAAAGGATATAATCACATCCAATTTCTCAAAACGCTGCACCACAAAATGATACTTCCTAACTGGCAAATACTGTATTTATAGGATGATATAATCTTCGCTAATAAACCATTATAACAATATTTATATGTATAGATAATCATAGAGTATTTATAGACAGAATTTCATATCTCTGAAATATTGTATTCAATTGGAAAATTCAAATTTTAGAAAGAAAATTGCAAAATAATATTCTGGTAATGGCTTATTTTCTGTATCAGTTTTAGATGTAACTATACGTTGTTTTACTGACAATAAGCATATCGTAAAATTGTTTAAATCACGCTATCAAAATTATTAATTTGTACTTCTTATTTGAAAACCATATATGCCAGAAATAATCCAACTGATACGATTTTTCGCAAGAGAAAATATGAAAGCAACAAGAGATGAATCCCTGTGTACTAATACTCTATAGATATAATGTAATGGCGCAAAAAATATGACTGAATAGGATACACATAGCTGGTATGCATCACACCCAGCCCAGCGTTGTTTAGCAACATGATCGATTTTCCTCCTCTGTGTACTGGCCCACAGTAACCCCACCACCAACATGCGGGGAGCCGTAACCCTCTCGAATCCCATCCCAGGTACCACTCCCTCCGGGGGAGTTGGCTTGGACAGAGGCGAACTTCCCGGCCATGAGGAGGTCATAAACCCGCTCAGCCAATGAGGTAAAAGCGGCCTCCACGTTCTGCCCGGTTAAAGCTGAGGTCTCCAGATATTCGAAGTCGCCTAGAGTGGCTGCAAAGTGGCGCGCTTCTCGACTCGATACTGCTCTTTCTGCCTCCATGTCAACCTAAAAATAAGTATTGTTTATTTTCCAGGAAATAAATTAATTTTCAATTAATTAATATAAAAATTTACTAAAATAAGTAATTCAGTGAACGTATTTAAACGATAAACATTTATATTAAATATAAATTGAGAATATTTAAATTTGAAAAATTAGTTTTCACATGTAAAATACATACATAGTTATACACAGTTGTATATGAAATAGACCAATTTACGTTCAAACAATAATCACCATTTTGCTATAAATGACTTACGAGAAGTTTATAACAATTTATATGTACAATTTTATATTTTTTTAGACAATTCTAATAATTTAATCCGCAACAATTCTTAGTAATGTGATCTGGCTCCTTACTTTGTGTCCAACAAGAAGGAAAGTAGGCTCGGGACACTTCATACAGTAGACAGCCTCCTCGTACCACTCTGTGAGGTGATCGAAGGAAGAACGCTTCGTGATATCAAAGACCAGGAGGGCAGCAACTGAGTTCCGATAGTAGGACTTTGTTATCGATCTGTGTGAGTGTGTGGAATAGTGTGGTTATCTATAGATTTGTTGTATTTCATTCATTGTTTAAAAACTGTACAGATTATTTAATAGGATAAATAGAACTAAATACATACATAAAAATACTAGAACGAATGAATCTATATTAAAAAATGTTATGGAATATAAATTTACAAAAGGAAACAAAAAACAAAAAAGAGAATAATAAATAAAATGTAATAACAAATAAAAATGAAAAAAAACATGGCAATTTTACAATTGTTTTAATAAGCAAAAATATTAATTGCATGTAAATATATTTTAAATAATAAAGAACGAATATAATCAAACAAATTAAAAAATGATAATGTATGTCATTAAATAATATGAAAACCTGTCACTATTTACTTTCAAGTAAATTAAAAGTCGACCAATAATAAATTTTTCAAATAATTTAATTAACCATTTGCCAGTTGTAGTCTTGCCTATGTCATGAGTAAACAAACATAACATTAACACACATAAGCTATTATATATTTTACAAATTGTGAAGTAAGACAACAATGTCTATGGACAAGATACTACAATGCTATGATAAAAATGTTTATTGTGTTTATGAATATTTATTAATGTACCCACTTTTTAATTCCTTTTTGGTATATACATATGTCCTATCTATTACTGTCCCCAACTATACTGTATGACTGAAAAACGTAGATAACTAGATTATATATTATTGTAAAACATAGAGAACACAGTACAATATCCACAAATACTATTCCATTGGTAAATTGATAAAAAAAACTTACTAAACTAGAACTCTATCAATTCAAAACAAAGATATCAATGAGATAAAAATTCAAGTTTAGCTATTCGAATTGTATATTAATATAACCCTTGGTATTCACTCCATTTATTCTATGACAGAGTATATGTTGCATGGAAACATTGAATTGGTATTACAACATTAACAAGAGTTAGGTTTTTGATTTATATTAAAAACACATCTCAAATTATTCAAATTATTCAGAAAGAAAGTTAAAGAAAAATGAAAATTCAATGTTTTCAAAAATGTAACAGATTTCAAAGATTTTATTCATGCAAATTAATCATATATAGAGGCTCCAAATGGGTTATTTGCATGTTATAACAATTCAGAAAATCAATACTTTTAACTCTTTTAGAAAATATATTTACAAAAGGTTAGGATTAAAAAATATTTATATATTATATAAATTACAAATTGTAAGTATTCAATAATAATACATACAAAAATATTCTGATAAGATTAAGATTGAGTAAATGATCAATATACTTATTTAAGTAAATTAAGTTTACAAATTAAATTAGAACACCAAAACAATTAAATAAAAACATGTATCATTAAATGGATTACCTACTTTCTACAAGATAATAGACAAGCTGCCAATAGTAGAAGGGTACAAATCGTCATTTGCCCTTGTTATGTTTGGAGTTCCCCAAGGAACAGTCCTAGACCCTGCTTTTATCATCTATATCAATGATATGTCTCAATGGTTTAATTCAAAACACAACAGTCAAACTATTTGCTAATGGCAGATATGTTTATAAATCCATAACATCAATGGAGAATACAGTTATGTACAAGACACCACAATAAGCTTCAATCCTGGGAACAAACCCAGTAGGGGAAAATGTCCTTCAATGCAGACAAATGTGAATTCATCAGAATAACAAGCCAGAAATCTTCAGTGTTAATAAAATATTCTATTCACAAAATGTACTAAAAACTGTCAGTAATGCCAAGTACCTTGGGGTAACCATATTGTGTGGCTGAAGATGACATACTCAAAGAAATATAAAGAAACTTGAGCAGGTCCAGAAAAGTGTAGCAAGAAATGTTACTGATAATTATAACAGAGCTATGAGAACTTTAAGAATAGTAAAGAACCTGAAGTGGCACACACTACAAACTCAACAACTTAGACTCAATATAATATACTGTACTGTGGAATGAACAAACAAATAGCACTCCCTACAAATCATCACCTGAAGAGGAACATGTTACCCACCAGAAGTCACAGCATATGCTTTAAAGTCCACCCTTTTTGATTGGTGCCCATTAAAAAAATTTTTTTATCCAGCAACTATTTGGAAGTAGAATAGTCTATCAGATGAAATTGTTACATCCCCATCTGCAAACACATAAAAAAGTGGCTTTACCATACTCTAATAATAGAGGGGTGAGCAACTTGGAAGAAGAAGCATTTGTTAATTTTTTATTGTAATGGCTATATTATTTAATTTAATAATTTAAATTTTAGTAAATAACTTTTTATTATAAAGAAAATATAATGTCAGTTGAGTTATTTATTGTACTTCATTGTTTGTTACTACATTTTATAATAAAAACGTCTTCTTGATATTCATACAAATAAAATGAGAGTATTATTCATTAAACAGTGTTACAATATATGTATATATAAATATTTTTTATTGAGCTAAGTGATACTTAAAGTATTTAAAAATAATTCTTGCTATCAGTATATATAGTTGTGTACCCAGAAATTGAGGTGGTGATACATAGACATTTTCAAAAACCCCTCTACTTGTTGGGTCAGGACATAGCTTCTGAAAGCGATCTAATAGTTGTTGAAAAGCTATTACTCAGTTTTAGAACTTGATTATATTATAAGCACTCCACACATAATAGTTTTTACTTGCTAACCAATATATAATATATTTAAATTATGAATAAGACTTCTACAGAATTGCAATGTTAAAAACTAAAATATTTCAATAAAAGTTTTAAATTGTTCAGTTGCACATTCAAAATGCATGGAATAGTACTTATTGATACAACTCTATCAATATAATATATTCCAAAGTAAAGTATTCAATTTTGAAATGCAGATATATAAAAAGCATTTATGGTCATACATATGAAAAAGGCATGAGAAGCCTGTTTTTTTATATTTATTAAGACATAAACTTTGACTTATCAATCATAAATGATGACTTTGCAAAAACAAGACCACAAGATTATTCTAAGATTCTGAATTATTCTAAGAAAATTTAAAAGAGTTTATTGCAAAATTAATTTTTTTTATATATTTATTAATCCTTAATATGCATGGTTTCTGAATATGAAAATATATTTAAACTTTAAATGTTTAATATAAAGTAAAAATGGGATTGCTTGCACCTTTCAAACAAAATATAAAGTCTGATTGCATCTATTTTAATAGAAAACATTAAACTTTTATATTTAAAGTTTTTAAAAAATAGGCTGATTGTATCTTTCAAACAAAATATAGAGCCTGATTATATCTATTTCAATAAAAAATATTGTATTTTAATCTATACATTGAAAAAATGGGACCAATCATTCCTTTCAAATAAAATATATAGCTATATAAAGGTTTTGATATTATTAAATATTGTATTGAAGACAGTAGAATTTATGATATTAAGTCTATAAATAATGACTATCATACCTTCAAAGTGATAGATTAAACATGGAAAAAATGAACCAAGAATATATGTATGGAGATGAGGTATTGCCAGATTATAATTGTTTATAAGGTATAATTCACTATTGTTAATTATTCAAGTTGTCCCCTTTCTTCTGTTTGATATAAAATTGTATTTAAATTAATTTTTATATTTCACTATTTTTAAACATGTGATCAGGTTGAATATTAGGTATTTTTCATTTTTCTTGTTTTTTTGTACACTCATTAAAGTATATCTAAACAAAATGTTATTATTTTTTGATTTTTAAAGACTTATATGTTATATCTATTTGATTTTTATATAGGTATAGTGTCTACATTACCAATTTGTGCAGTATTTATATCACTAATATCTTGAGTACCACAATGTCTGGTATTTTTATCACAAAAATCTAGAGTACTTATCATATATTCTGATAAAATCAATACCTGTAAAGTCAATGACTAACCTCCAATATCCCAATATTCATATTATATTAAAGAAAGATGTTCATTAAAAATAGAATATCCAATACTTGTTTAATAACAGTTTATGGTCAAAAATTTAAATTAATACCTACTTCTATATATATAAATAATTATTTTGTTTATTCATATTTTAATAGCCTATTATGGGTTTTTGTTTAAAATTTGGTATATTTGGATTAAGCAGTAGATTTAATTTAGATTTAGTTTATTTATCACTATACAACAAGTGTTAGATAAATTTATCTGACCCTTGTTTTTTGATATTATCCTAACCCTAACCCTGAATAAATATTGAAAAGATATTAAAACTATTTGTGTAGTTTTTTATACTGATTCTTCCATATATGTCAATGTTTTTTCTGTACAATTTTTGGTTTATAATATTAAGTGTTGGATGATTAAGTGTCGGATAATGTTATACTCATCCTTAAGGCTATAGACTGTCATGAACTATAAAATATATGCAGTACTGTAATGTTTGATAGTATAAGTAGTTACTAGAGTATGTAGTACTATAGATACAGCCTTTTATATATGTCAATGCTTTTTTGACATTAATCATGTCTTTAGTTAGTTAGAGCAATTATATGATTGTAATCTGATTTCAATTATACAATTTTTTATTGTAAAAAAATAATTTATCTAACTTCTGTTATGGAGATATATCCTCTTCCAATGTGTTTAGTAGCATATGAATGTAATTGTATAAAAATTGTAACAATTGTAAGAAAAGATTTGTATGACATTTTATAATTACTAAATTTATCATTGCTAATTGTCATTGAATATTGATAATTAAAATATAAATATTAAGGTTTAAAAAAAATGTAGATATCCATTTACAGTGGGATGAATATGATTTGCTATTTTTATATAATAGGATTAGTTAGCCTTAGGCATGAATATAAATAAATGAATTATGATATTATGAATATATGATAGGTATTTAAAATTAAGGTAATTTTGTACTTTATGTATGTAAAATAAATGTAAAATTAATAAATTAATTTTTTGACTGCAATTTGAGGGAGGAAGGAAGCATCCAATCTTGTTTTTGAGGTAACTAGAAGTAAGCCCACAATCTTGTGCATTGCTTAAAAGAAAAGCTAAGCTCTATCCCCTTTTCATAGAAAATTTTTTTTTATCCCCTTTAAGTTTAAAAATATTTTTTAAACAACATCCCTGTAACTCATATACACTATTAAAACCTGGTGGCCCCAACCACACTATGATTATCAAGAATCTCTTCAATTATTATGCCAAAATATATGAATTTAAACATTTATTATAAAATTTATTTATTTTACAAATGTAAACTGTAAAGTACAAAATTAATAATAGTAATACTAAGAGTAAGGAATATATAATAAAAATGATACTACAGTAGACGCCGCTTACTAAGCCCACGGTTAACAAGCCCAGCCGCTTATTGTGCCCATTTTTTCCCAGTCCGGAA
>JAYRBW010107435.1:0-18671 GCA_036023295.1 Invenusta paracnida
AAAAGAATGTGGTGAGCAAGAAAATCATATAATATAGTTAATTATAAAAATAGAATGCGAAGATGTTACGAAAATAAGGATTACAAGGGATAATAGTAGGTCACGCAGAAAGTAAATAAAACACAACTACAACTACAAATATAATAGACAAATTTCGCCGCAAAAATGTTAGTCTATATATTATACTCGTAATGTGTACAAATATTTTTTATCATGCTAATTTAAAATTATTATTTCGACTAAATTTTACAACGATTAAATTTCTGTTTACTTCATATATATAAAGAAATAAAAATTGATCACAAATAATGATAAATTGTAAATAATTAAAATAATAGTCGCAATTATATTCACAGAATACAAAAATTAAAATGTCTGTGTTTTCGATTTTCCTAATTATAAATATTTTAACAAAAATAAACATACAAATAGGGGTCTAACTGTTCAGATTCTTCATATAATCTATACACGTATTTGCGTTTTCACGTAGCACAGATTTCATGGGGACATTTAGCATATTTATTTGTTCATAATTTACACATATGTATGTAAAAATCTTCAAAGGATTGATCCTCCATTTGTTTTGTTGCCTTTTCAGTTTGCTATATATTTCTAAGAAATGTTAATTGCTCTTTTATATGAAACCAATGAACCAGACGGTACCACTTACTGGCGAAAATGCAAATTTTACTGCGTACCTTATTTATTTAAATTAATGACTAAAAATCGGTCTTAAAAATGAAATTTAAATCCTTAATTGATTCAAGGAATACCAAGACGTGCTAGAAAGGATTTCTTACAACAAACCAGTAACAACTTTCTCACATAAAGTATATTTTGTTTTCAATATCCCTCTTCAATATTTTGTTCCTTTGAAAATGATAGAAAGGCATCAATCAGTGCCATTACAGTGTTCATTCTTTAGTTGTCTATTAAAATAGGGAATTGTTACTAACAACATTTCCACTTCTATCCACATTGGATAAGAAGCCATCCAAATCAGTTTTCCTTTTAAATAATACATTCTATTCTATAATGTATAGTCTCAAAATTCATACATTCTCGTAATATTGGCGATATTTTTAACTATACCCGTACAATCCAAAGAATTAGTATACCTAAGTAGATATAATTATTTTCCCCTTCTATATCAATAATGCAAGTTTACCTGCATGTTAATTATAGTCTGCAGTCCATAAGTTACAATGAAAGAGTTTTTAAGAAACATTTACCTATATTATGTATAGATATGTGTACATATGTACATAGATATTTAATTATAATTTCAATGCATAGATTTCTATTTGCTTTTTTGATTCCTTTTTATTGCTTTTAAAATAACTAAATATATTATTCAAAGGTAAACTTCAATATTATGTATAGTATATAATATCGAACCTCCAGATACTCGCTACATCAAACAGTTGTCTGGTAAATTATTCCTAACAGAAAACATTTTGGATAGTAAACGCTTAGGACGTCCAAATGAATGTGGTGCAGCGCTGATAAGGTCAATATATCAATAACAAAGGATCTTTCAACATCTACTAGGCGAAGATCTGATGAACTAAATATGTGAAGGAGTACTATGCTGAGAGTAATGTAAACATATTTAGGTTACAAAAGCGATAAACCTGTTACAGTGCACTATCTCTCAGAAATTACAGTATATATATATCTCACATTACAAAGCTATTGTTGTGAACAAATTCTAATCATTATGATTAGTTTCGACGAATAAAAATACTTTCATTTAGTGTAGGGATACGTACGACGTGTTTCATTTATGCAGAAGTTCAAGGTTTTACCGGATTGTCCTTTTGGAGTTAAAAAGCTAAATCCCAATTTCTGGAAACAAATAAAGCAGCACCCACAATCAGTCGTGTAATGGTCTCGGCTAATATGTCTGCCCAATACATAATTACGAACTATTTTTATTGATGGTGGCGTAACTGCTAAAGGAGGTATTTTGCTTTTCCAACAAGATGGAGCACCAGCCCATACAGATAGTATGACGCAACAATTGGTAAACCAACACTTTCTTAGCCCCCCAGAAACACAAATTTATTATCCTTTAATAATACTCTCTGGGATATACTAATTAAAGCACACAAATTCACTTTTGGTAATCAACTTATACATAGCTTTCATTAGATATGAGTTTTTACAATCAATCAATAGTCGGACTGTATTGTATATTGATTGATTCCATATATCATGAAGTTTTCTTTGAAAAAATAACTAAAGATTATGCATTAATCAATTAAATTTAAATTTAAATTTCCGAATAAATCTGTTAAAAAATGTGAATAAAATAGTAATAATAGTGAGAATTTTTGATGAATAAATTTCGAACAAAGACTGTACATTGTTCGAATTTTTAATACAGAACAGATATATAAACAATTCTATATCAAGTGTCGTGACGATTTTTCAACTAAAAGAAAAGGTAATCTGAAATTTAAATAACTTTTCGTTGTTTCACTTTGTTTAAGATGTAATATGTACATTTAATATATTGTAAATGCAAACATGCCATTTCATAAATTTCAGAATGAAACTTATTCTTCTTATTCTTCTAATCGAGGCCACTGTTATAACAGTTTGTGCTTTTAAGACGAATGAGCCAAACAGAAAAGTAATCGCTAAGAATAGATCCAAAATAACTAACACAGAATCTGGTAAGATAATAAATCCTGCACCCACATTATTTCTTCATCAATAATAATACAAGTTAATCGTTCTTTTTTGGTGTTTATCTTTTCCCAAAGCTAAAAATGCCTGTTTTAATATTTGACAATATTTCAATCATTTTACCTGTACGACTAGTATGTTTATAGTTAATAACTGTATACCACAAAGTTTGTCAATATTTTTATTTTGAAAATCGCCTAGAAAGGTGAATTATTTTATTTATTCACTGTATTTTATTTTTACTGGAAATCTTTTCATATAGACAATTTTTGATATACTTATAGTTCATTGATTATACCTTATTTATTTTAAAATATATGGTATTCACAAATAGTAATACATTTTAATAGAATATTTTTAAACTCAAATGAATCCTAATAAAAGCATTTTTGTCAGTGACGTCTTTATAAAATAAATAATTTTTATGTAATTATTCTAATTACTCAGTAAGTTAACAAATATGTTGAATAGTCAAAAGCTAAATTAGTAAGCCATAATATCAATGGTACATTTGCAGACTGTAAAACTATAACAATAGGTATAATGCAAAAAACCGTTATCTTATAAATTATGTAATCAAATAGGAATATTTACTCCTTAGTCGCCTAGTTTTTATCGCTATCCTATTCCTAATCTTTATAAATCGCTAATATCTTTTGGAACTTAATACCTAGGCTTTGGTGATCAAATAGAAAAGCTGAGATTTTATTAACTTTTAGTAATGTTGCTCTCAACTAGCTACATCACCTTGGATTTTGCCCGTTTTTTGATAGGATACATTTCATTTTTGTGAAAAAAAAAGTAGTACATCAATCTACAAAATATAATTCACATACTAATAATAGAAATATCCGCACAAATATTCCATTGACAATTAATCAAATTATTTATCGTAAAAATAGGAATTTGTTGTAATATATGTTATCTAATCTCTACTATCTATATATTATACTATTACAGAAACCTCTTACGAGTACCTTCAAGAACACAACTATATTGATGTTCTTAAATTAACTCTTGTATAACTATATTTCATTTTACTTATTTCACAGGAAAAGGAAAAGTTGTTCGAGGAACTCGTTCGCGAAGACGCTGTCACCGTCTCTGTTGTAATGGAATTTGGCGTCAAAGTCACTACTGTATGGAACAGCGGCTAGGACTAGAACTACAAAGAAATTGAAAAATACCTACCTTCACAATTTAATCATTTCAAAAATATATTTTATAACGTTAAAATTTGTTCAATGAATAGAAAATTAATGATTTAAAAAATAAATGTATTCTGATAATGAAAAAAAATAGTTGCTTTATTTGTTTAAACCAGTGTAAACTATACATCAGTGTTCAGCTTTTGTTTTAAATAAAGATTATGAATTTCGATAAATGAAATAATGCCCTTTTTGCTTATTATCAGCGCAATGAAATTTTAATTCTCTCTTATGCGGTCACTGATTTTCTATATTTAGCAAATTGTATTTTTTTATACAGATCTATAGATATTTCATGATCTCTATGCATATTTAATATATTGAATATAACAATTTTAAATAATATTAGAAGTTAAATATACAATGTATTTGCAATAATCTATCAAAAAAGACCTTAATATTATTTGCTACTTACAAAGTAAAAGTAGCATAGAACATTATATTTAATCAAAACGACAGCGCCGCAAAATGAAAGCCAAGAAACGAGCTAAAAGTGAAAATGTAAAAAAATGTTGAAGATACGTAGTCTACGTAGTTCAGCCATTGAAGATATCGTGATAAAAAGAGAGACACAGCTTTTAATTGTTATACTATAGTGACTAATACTAGCGCATGTATAGACAATATGTAGCATATACAAACTTGAAAAGCTTTAATATTTTGAGAATTGAAATTCAGACAAAATTCTTGGCAATGATTTTATTTTTGAACTATTTCATATCAATTGGCAATCAATAAGTACCTATCTATGTATTCGTTTCATTGCTTTTGTAAAAATAAACTATTGCCATGAATTTAGTCTAAATTTTTGTTCTATAATTTTTAGGAATTTTTCAATTTGTATATTATATGCTACATATTGATTTATATATTTATATATTCATTTTTAAAAGCCACTATACATATAACTACTATATTTGACTCACTTCTTTAACAAATATTTTAATTGCTGAACCATATGTATCTTAAACGTCGTTCTTGGCCTACATTTTTCGATGTTGTGCCTTCGTTTGTATTTTGATATAATTTAATTTTTTTACAAAATATGACTATTTTAATAATGAAATAATGTTTATTCTACTGCTTACACAAGTGTGCAGTGCAGTATTAGAGTGGGTAATAGCATACAATAGTAAATACGAGTACATAAAAAATATGTAGTAATCATAAAGAATAAAAATGTATGTTATGATTGAAATGCGACCTGCACAACTAAAATTCAAAAATTATAATGATATATATATACATATCCATTAAATATATTTATAGAGTATACAGAAACTAATTTTCTTTTTAAAACACTCATAAATTTAAAAAATGAAATGCTTATGTACATTACTTATTATCAGAACTAAAATATAAACACCTAACTATATTAAATATTACGATTTTATGCTACTTTTATTTTATACAATACAATTGATATTAAATTTCTTTTTCATGTTTATATTTTTGAATATTTCATCATATTTGTTTAAATGACGCGCATAAATTTGTATATTCTTGTATAGAGCGTTTTCCAAAAGTGGAATCATTAGGAACGATCATTTTATCAGTAATCATTAAACTTCTAGAATGAATGATTTTTTAAAGCTCTTTGATTTAAAATGAAGATTTAATAACAAAAAAATAATTTGAAATGTTTAACAAAAATGTTTAAATAAATCGGTAAATACATTACATAAACGAAGAAGGTAGATATTATTCATGTAAATAACTTTCTTTAAAACTTAAACTAACCATTTTGTTTATATAAAAATTAATTTTCACGCTTCGATTTGGACTCAAGCAGATGTGTCGAGAATCAAATACATGACGTACTTAATTTCTATGGTAAAGCCGAACGATTCTGACTTTTGGAATGAATGATTCCTAAAGAGTAACATTGGAATCATTAACCATTCCACTTGTGCAAAGCACTCATAAATTGTAATTTTTATGACATTTTCCAATGTATTTTTAAACATTAATTTACCATATCATACCTAAACATAATACGATTTCGTCAACACCCTTTATCACAATCTCTTATATATAAAGGCTATTTTTGTCTACAGTATAGTCTTCTATACTTTTATTATTAATAGTAACGATACAATGTTGCATATCTATGTTTATCTAAATAAACAAACATTTAGTTTGAATTCTCACTCTTTCTACTATACTGAAGACATATATGCTAATTATTTTAGTTGAGCACAGGCCACTGTTTAAAATTAAGTTTGCATTTCTACTCATAAACGTTTGTTACCTATTTGACTTATACAATTTAACTATAATATTTATTAAAGTTCACAACATTTTATATAAATTACATTAAATCTATTATTCCGAAAACATAAAAGGTTATGTTATTATTTACAATTAATTATAATTTTAAAAATTGCATTAGTTATAAATAATGTTCAAATCCAAATAAGAGATTTCCAGCTTCAGAATTGTTTTATTCATAATCATTTAATAATGTAAAAATATTGCATATATTCAAGCAATAATTATTTATCTAATAATTGATCTATATTTTTATTAAAAACAGTTAAATTATATAATAAAAAACAAATTAAACTTTAGTTAATAAAAAGAAATCAAGAGATAAGGCAAAAACTATATTTTCCTATAGAATATTACCTTTATTATTGAACGGAAAAAAATTATACTCGTATTTACAAATAATATATGCATGCTTATATACCGAGAAAAGTATGTATATACGAATAATTTATGAAGCAAGGAAAAATATTTAAACCAATAAATAGTACATATTTTCATTAATGTTAAACAATAATGGCAGTATACATATATTGAAAGAAGTAGGTAATTAAATAAAATAAATAAAAATATAAGTAATATGTGTATACAAATAGAGAAAGGGGGGAACAAAGTTAATGTAAAATTATAATATTGGTATAAACAATTAATCATATCACTTAGTATACAAATGAGTAAAATTAAGATATAGATATACAGCGAAATAGTTACTATTCAAATAAAAATATACAATGTGCATAATTTAATAATACTTTGGAATATAATAACATACATAATATGTATAATATTCTATATAATAGTCATCTGTTATAATAAAAATAGAGACATGTATGTAATAAACTATGTATGACGATATTTAGTTTTCTGAAGAGGAAAATTGATCTTCAATTTAATTCAAGATACACAAATGGTAAATGTGACAATCACACCCATACTTATGAAATGATATTGCAAGGCAAAACTAGGTATCAATATGTAATAAGAGTATATGAAAGACGCAAAAGGCAAAAACTATGATAATGTGCATGTAGTTAGGTATAAATAATGAAAGCAAATAAAAATAATAAGTATATATGCGAATTGAAAGTTCATGTAGTTCAAAATAAAATGAAAAATATGAATAAAAATACATAATCTGAATATGACATAATAAGTGGAATTAAAATCATCCTTAAATGAAAGTCGATATATGAATTTAGGCATATGAATCAAAATACACAACCAAATAAAATTATTTGTAAATATTTTTAAAGACAATCAGTAAGTGTATTAAAATAAAGAACTACTCATAACTTAATAGAATCGCGAAATTGATTAGGTAGGTACCGAAAACCTCATAGTTATCAATCAGTCAGTAGTAGAGTTGGTGTGCTTTTATGTAGATATATTGGAATCAACTATGCAATATTAATATGTATTCTGAATGTACGGATATATTCAGTTATATATCCTAGCCAATAAAGCAAGGCATGGAAAACATTACGCCAATAATTGTAATGTTACTACTTGAACCGTAAATATGTACGATATCAACTAAGCAAACTAATGCACGTTTGCTATTGGTTGAGACACAGTGTCACGTGATCGTAAGATCAATACCGAGCTGAGAAACAACAACAGATGTATCTTCGCCTTCATCGACACGTTTGCAGGCTGCGAGAAGCTAATAAAAGGTAAAACAAATTATTCCAATGAGAATAGAATAAGGCATTACTATATGTAGATAAAGATGTTAACTTATAACGATACGAGATATAAATAATACATAAAAAATACTAATACATAATCAGTATTAATGGCATTTCACACTGCATCAAAGGAATGTCTATGGTGGAATGAACGACTATCTAACAACTTAACCCTTTGAGGACGGGATAACCCGACGTTTGCGTCATCAGGAAAATGTTACTCCGCACCGAGATGCCACAAATGCTGCGTCATTTAAAATAAATATTCTAAATATAAACGACCCACATTCTACTTGAAAATGGTGACAATACCCGGTGCCCAGCAAAACTTTTCTTTGACACTCACCCGGTGCTAGGTGAAAAATTAAGTTTTATTGTTATTGGATGAACAAGTAATTCTCGATTTTGATTGGCAATGAATGTGCATGTTTCACATCAGCGTATAGATGACTAAATCACCGAGAATATTAAGATTCTCACTTTTTGGTAAAAGTATTTTTGTGCCTGTTGTTCCATCTAGTTAAATTACTATTTTTCTCAGTTTTACATTTATTATGTCACGATTTATTCTCTGCTCATAAGTTTATTAGTTTACACCTTATTCTCGACTCATTAGCTTATTATTTTACGGTTTATTCTCTACTCGTAGTATAGTATTATATTTTATAATATTATCGTACTTCTGTTAGTTATCTTATTTTTAGTGCTTAGTACATATTTTAGATTATTACTGCATAATTGTCTGATTCGTCTTCAAGTGTCGACTCATTGTAAAGTTTGTCTTCAATATCTGAGGTTAGTTCGTCTAGTGATGAAAGGAAAATTCTGAATGAATGGAATGAAGTGAATGTAAGTAATGATCAGGAAATAAGTTATCGAAGTGGTCCCTTGTAATGATTTTAGGCTGAGAAGTAAGGACATAATGATCTTAGGGTGGCTCTTCTTCATGAGTTTTATGGCATTGTTGGTTTGTCTCTGACACTCGATAAGCAAGTTTTGTAGTCAGAGTGTATGAATTTATTTATATCCAAAGATTTATTTAGCTTTTTATCTGACCGTGTGAATTTCCATGCATTAGCTAGACGAGATGGTTTTTAGTTGCGTAACACATTGACTACGACTATATCCAGCAACAGTTCTGTGTATCTGTTTTATTATAAGACTGATCTGTGGATATGATTTAGTACACTGTAATATTTTGTTACATAATATAATTGATTGCAGAATATTGACCTGGCAATTATCTGGCAAAGAAGACTGTAACTGCTTTCTTTGAGACAAAATTCATTCTGCTTTCAGAACTGCCAATTACACGCAGCTAATTATACATATAACTCTTATAAAACCTCGGATTGATCATTTCAGATGAAAATTCTGGCTCGTTTTTGAGTCCAGTTTTATTTAGTGTGATTGTGAATGCAATTTGACGTAATTGACACAATTCAAAGAAGAAGAATATATAAAACACAGAGTATACATGTGTACTCTATGATATAAACGTTGAAGAATATGTCTCAAAACTGAAACTGCAATGTGTATATGTATATGTATAAAATCTAAAAATCAATTAGAACAAAAATTTGCGTAATTTGAAAAGAATAATTGTTTTGAGAAAATAAATAGTATCTTTTATAAAAATTGCATGACGATAACGACAAAGCAAAACTGGATTATCTTGAAATTACTATATATTTTACAATAATTTACAAAATTATTATTGATAAATTGCATAACAATTATCATAAAATAAGACAACTTCCCAAATATAGCATATTTATAAATTGGCTACTTTGCGCATGCAAAGCGCAAGCAGCAATCAATAATACCAGAGAATTTGAATTTTCATTGCAGAGTAGGGAGAGGTATACTATAATTCGAAAATTTTCATCGCCGGTTCTAGCAGACAAATTTTGAATTATAATACCCGGTGCAAGCACTACCTACGTCTAAAAAACAATTCCCGTCATCCAAGGGTTTTAAATACTATCAGTTAGTATTGAAAATCAATTATTTTTCTATACTGTAGCGTAAAATAATCCGCGGAAAAGGTGTAATCAGATTATATTTAAAATCATTCGAAAGATAAGAATACAAATATGAAATTCTATAAATATAAAAGACCTAGACACTTAGTTCAACTTGGATTTATTAACACGTACCACCCGATCTGACAGACCTTTGGCACACATTTTTTGCATATAAAACAATTCCGTTAATTCAATCAATTTAATACTATATAAGAATTAAGAAAACATATTTTAGAATAAAATTACACTACCAACCAGACAATAAAAATGAGACAATTAAATTCATGTGTGCATTCCATAGAGATCGAACTATATACCCACTCTCTTATAGAGTAGACATCTATAAATAGTAACGACAACAGACTATACCATAGAAACAAAATATACATAATTGGAAAGAGTTTTGAATTCTCTATCGAAATATCAACAACATCAAAATAACAAAAATGTCTTAAATATAAAAGTTCGGCACTTGCAAATATTACCAATTAAAGTAGTAATTATTGTATTGCTGTGTCTGTCTGTCTGTCTCATGAAATGTATTATAATCTCTAGAATAACTATATATACAGTGTTGCCATATAATTCTATAAAGATAGCTAAAGATTTAATATGAGTAGCATTTTTTCTCCGTATTTGAAACAAACGCATGTTCACATTAAACCCAAGATATATGTTGTGATTCACCGGGGAGAGTATGTTGCACTAAAGTTATCCCTAATTTACAAATAATAGCTTTATTTTTAATGTTTCAAGGACATCAAGTCAAAAAAACATATTCTCTCAATTGAAAGCCTCTTAATGAAAAAAACCATCAATGAAATTAGATACTCCAATACTACAAATTTATGATACACATACAATTTATATAGCAAAGGAAAATGCGTAAATATAGCAATGAAATTAATTCATATATGTATGTACAAAGATTTTATGAATTAATATGACTTATAGAGATCTCAAAATACACTGTACCTTTCAGTTTCTCCATAAGTTGAGATTTTGGTGAATTATCTATATTCTAAAATTATATCAATGATCGTATACATTATTATTATCTTTAATTTATTGCCAAGTTAATTATAAACAGAAAAATAACGATTATCATTCGAGGGTATTTAATCGAAGGAATAATGCAGTTTGGTTTGTAAGGTAAGCTATTTAAATGTCTAAATTCATAGAAAAAAAGACAGTAGGCTGGCTAACGATTTATTTTGCATTTATGAAATGTTCAATATAATGTTCCAAAATGTAATTTTATCATTATTTATGCAAAATAGGTAAGAGCTAGATATCGCTACCTTAACTGCAAAACCATGCATGATTTAATAGCAATATGTCTTAATTTATGCGTAATAGTAAGTATATATATTAAGTAAGTAGTATAGGTATTCATTAAATGCTCATCACTAATATAAATCACTAGAACGAACTATACACACCAGGCTGAGCTCGCGTTTGAGCGCAATAACGGCGGCCTCCCGTTTGCGAACGCTACGCACGAGGTATTGGATCCTGAGAGACTTCCGTTTACGACAGTCGCGGGCGCTTTCGGAGCTTCGTGAAGAGGTAGTAGGAGCCGCCTCAGCAATCGACACGGTTGACTGCGCATCGAAGGGTTTATGAAGAACTAATGAGCTCAAAGTTACTATCATACGGTACACTGCAACTTAAATTACTACAATAATTAAATAATGCATAATTAACATATAGTGGGCTAGCAAATGATGAATTTAATAATTGATAGCAGCCCAGAATATAGTAATGACCAGATGGGTATGTATCTTAAAAAAATGAAAAGACAATAAGGACAATTGATTTTCAAGAAAGCATCGACTCACAGAGTAAAGAATATGCATCGACTTATTTCTGGTTTTCTAAATAAAAATGATTAAATAAATGATTTTTGGAAATGCATTGGAAATTATCAGAACTTAGGTTTCCTATTGGAATTACAATTATAGTGGGAAATTAACTTTTTGATCAGTCGATCTTTCAGTATGATTATGTAGAGATGTTGGTTGCTCGAGAATCACATCTAGCCTCATATAAAGTCAACAAAATAAAAGTATTAAGAATAGAAGATTCAACAAAAGATATCCTAATTAACTATCTCACTTAAATTTGACTCAAAAAAGTTTTCGGACATACTGGCTAAAACAGAGGAGAAAACTTTACATGCCAATAATACTTCCAAAGAATTAATGAGCAATCTCTATCTCACTCTTCATTGATCTAGAAACATTACCAGTCTACGGGTCATACAATTAAAGAAGAATAGTTTATGGTTTATAAATGTATAATCTTATGTAAACATTATCTTTTAATCTTAAGTAATTTTATTAATTATTATGTACTTTATGTAGATTTATTAAATGCTTGATAATTACCTTTAATAAAAACTGTATTTTTAACAGAACATCATAATTCTACATCATTTTATTCAACCTGTGAAGAAAGTATATAAAAATATAATTATAAAAGTTGCAACAACTCACATGTGGTAAATTTAAATTAGCTTGCTGCAAATTTGTTTAAAAGTATATTTAAAGTAATTTTTCATCATTAAATTAATATTTTTAAACCTAGTTAATCTTAATACTCTATGTATCTCAGACTAATATAGATGTAGGGTAAATTACAATCTCGCATTGCAGGGATATATACTCATCTTAATTATTTAGTTGTCATAGACTTAAACTAATCAATCAGTAATTATCTCAATGATGCAGTGCAAATTTGATATTAAAACAAGGAGTAAGTTTAAGGCTCAAACTTACTGCCATCAGGTTTAAAGTCAGGAGTCTAACTCTCTTGGTTACCACTCTCCTTGATGATACAAATAATTTCTCACAAAAAACTAGTAGATAGTATTACATGGCTGCTATGCTTAATAAAACTGTTCTGTGTATGTAGATAATTTTGAAAAATCATTAATCTTAAACTACACATCCCAGAAGAACTAGTGTATTGTTACTTATTTTGTGAAAAATGGCTTAATATGTAGTTTGGGACTTTCTACATTGAAGATAATCAAGAGTCATAACTATAATAATCAGATAGTAACTTTTCATTTCTAAAAAATTCAATAGTCTATAATTATACAAATATATTTTTTATTTTAAAAATATCAATGTTTTATAACTATGCTGATCAGTTAAAGAGTTTTTATAGCTGAAAAAGTCAATGATTTATAACTATATCAAACATTGATTTTATCAAATATAAGTTATGTTATGATATCATATTTGTGCAATACATGTTATTAATTAATTATCCACTATACCTACAGGGTGTTTTAAAAGTCCATTAACATCTGTATGTACATCTCTGCAGTAAATTCAGATAGTAAATATAATAGGAATGTTGTAGTAATGCTTATGTTGTCTACTGTCCTTGTGCTCTAATATACTGTTTATAATATATGTGTATGCTTAATTCGGATTAGTCACATTAATATAATAAAATAAAAATTTAAATAAACAAATATTCCACAGATGTATAAAAAAATATAATTTGAAAAATACAGAAAACAAGGATGACTTGATGACAATTTATATCAGACTTTAAATAGCACAACTAGATGGCACACTAGAAAGCATTAACTGGGAATTCTAAAAAAATCAGCCAATTAAAAAGTGCAAACATTATCATAAATGTTTATTATTTTTACATTTTTAAGTTCATTTAACTTTTTCATGATTAAACATAACAATACTCAATAATACAATAGAATTAGACATCTTTAAACTCTAATAGGATGAAGTGTCCCTCCTTTATGCTATAAACAATCATACAAAAATGTACCTACTAGTTTATTACTAAATAGCATTAAAGTAATCATTAATAATTTGAAGAGAAAACTTAGGCCATTATTATTTTTTTAAACTTTTTTGTTATTTATAGAATAAATGTAGATGAATGTACTCATACTTAAAACATGCCAGTTTCAGAAAGAAAAAAATATCTATGGCATTAGTTAAGGATTGTTTTTTATAAATCAACAGTCATGTTATATAATATATGCATTGCCTATAATCATTTATTCAGTAATAATATAGTAGTAATATACATATGTATGTATATATTATATAATACAGGTGCCTAATTTTTATAGATAGGGCTTTTTTAGATTAGACTGCTGTATGGTTATCTTTATATTAAAAGATATTTTGAATAATTGGCAAAGTGTTAGGCTGTTAACCCAGAGATTGCTTGATCAAGCCCATCTGAGGTCTCAACTTTTAATAAAAATATATAAAGAATTTAAAGAAAGAAATGTTTTTATTTTAAATTCTTATAGAAATGCAATTGATTTATTAATTTTTGTATGATTCTACAATGATTTTTAGTTATTATAAAGACAGATATTATTAATTATTTTATAAACATTATATAAAAGCTTATAATAAACTATAGATAATAATATATCTACTAATATCTACTAATAAACTATATTTGTAAATGCCAACCAGTTTAATGACATAATTTATAAAGCAAACACTGTTAAACATTTTGCATCCCAGCATGGAAATGTAAGAGAATTTTCACTCCAAATTCTATACAGCACTTTCTGCCACCCAGATAAAATTAAGCTCCAAAAGTGAAACTAGAGGGAATTCTGAACTGTGATACATCTATCTAGTTCAATTAAAGTCTATGATTTCTAAAAACTAATTATGTTTTGTATCATATAACATGATTAGATTGTGATTTTTTAATTGTTATGCATAATCAGATAATTTACTATTTGTAAGCCATGCACTCACTCATATAATTTGATAAATTAATTTATTGATTAACATTTATATTACTAAATTAAGCTATTGTTTAGCAGTGTAAAATCCAAATTTTATAATATCAGTGTTATAGGGGTACAACAATAACATCCAGTAACTCTATTTTCATATTTAATAAAGGTTGATTGTATTATACTGGCATCTCCAGTTACTTCTTGTGTATTACAAATGAACTTAGTCACCTACAACATCATAAGTTATTAAAAATGTAATTAATTAATTATTTATATTTGTATGACCAAACTTATGAAATCTATTTGAAAAATATTTTAATTTTACACTGCTAAACAATATAAATAAATTTACCTATTAATATAATTGTATAATTTACTCATATTTAAATATTAGAAATATAGTTTATATTTAAAATGCATGTTATTTTAATGTTTGTGTTTGCTTTTATCACAAATTATCTGTTATAAAAATGCAAAACCTAAATGCTACAGTAATATACAGGGTGTCCCATAAGTCTGGAATCATAGGGAAAAGTGAAATTATTGTTAAATATTAGTAATTATTTTAGGTAATCTCCAAGTTTCCCGCAATAAATTATTTTTGCTTTTTATAATGTTTGTTCGTTTTTTTTTTTTTAATAAGAAAAACATAAATATATAAGTGTGTATAAGTGTTACAACAAGAAACATTATACATGAATCACAAGTAACATCATACATGAATCACAAGTAACAAATCAGAAGTGGTAATAATGCCTAATCCAATACAGGATATTTCTGAAAAAGTTAGTCTGTATAAGGCGGCACCAGACAAACTCCTGAAAATAAATATTAAGTATTTTACTTATTAATGTAAGTATTCAATATGTTAAAATAAAAACAAAAAATAAAAACAAAAAATAATTTAACAAAAAAAACTTTAAAAAATACATAAAAAACCTAAAAAAACAAGCAAAAATAATTTAATGCGAGAAACTTGGAGATTACCAAAATTTTCTAATCTAGTTATTCTGACACTTAATCTCAGCTTTCTAAAATTGGACAAAGTCATGTGATCCCTTAAAATGACCATACATAGACAAATGTAAAATGGTAAAAAAAGCAAAGCTCAATGAATATGATGTCATCACTATCAGTCCAAGTTATGACATCATCAATTTTTCCATTCTGACACTTAATCTCAGCTACCTGCAATCAGACAAATTATGGAGTCACATGATTTTATCTAATTTTAGGAAGCTGGGATTAAGTGTCAGAATCTGAATAGAAAAATTTATGATGTCAAGACTATTGCCCTAGGCCTAGGGCTGATAGTGATGATGTCATAGAGCTTAGATTTTTTTACAATTTTGCATTCATCCATATGGTCATTTTAAGGAGTCATAAGACTTTGTCCAATTTCAGGAAGCTGAGATTAAGTATTAGAATAACTTTCAGAATAACATATATCAAATTTGCTTTAAGTTTAGATGTCAGACTCAGAAGTCAGAGGCAACTTAGCAGACACCCCAACATCAACTCAACACCCTGAATGTGTGCACCAGTGTAGACTGTAGGGATTGACAAAATGTACAGTGTACTGTGTAAATGACCTGATGGTGCTGAAATGACAAATTAATGGCCAAGGGAGTGATGTGACTGGCATCCTGCATAATCATTATCACCATTCATTATTATTACCACTAATTCAAACAGGTACAACTATACAAGTGCCATTTTCTAAGGGAATAAAATACTATACATATCATAGCTCATCACCGATTAGTCAATAATTAGTTATTCCAATTTTTAAATATTTCAGTTTTTTCAACTTTGGGTACTAGTGAACCCTAGGAGACCCATGAGTTACATACAGACAAGTCTGAAGACTTAAAGACTGAAGCTGTATAAATTAATACAAAAAACAGTCCTTTAAAAATATTATCAGCATATCTTAATCCTACAGCAATAATTAACCAAGAAGTAATATAGTGTTTTAAATTTCTAAATACAAAATATTTAATAAAACAGAACAATAATACTTACATGAAAACTTCTAAAAATATTTTGTAATGACATATTTTAAAAATCGAAAGCGTTTTTAAAGTTTGCGAATTCAATAATATTTGTAGATAAATAAATAAAAGGGATAAAATATTGAGCTTCCCTTGCCAGCATTAGAAAAAGTAAAATAGAATAAGATAAGCGCTTGCTAAATTAATTTATTTCAATATTTCGACGTATAGTCCTATTTGTGTAATGAAAAAATATGACCAGAAAAACGAGACACAGGGTATATAAGTTATGTTAAGAAGCTAGGTATGTCCTGCTCAGCCTGCATCAAAGAATATATACCTATAGGTATATAGCTAAGATACATATATTCTTGTATCGTATATTATTTGGCCTGCATACTCCATTTATACATATACTCCTACATATATCGGAAGTGGAATACGAAACTACACCACTTCTACAGAGAACACCTGACAAACACAAATATAGTAGCATTTACAAACATCGCTGCAATTCTGCCAGGTTGGATTTTCCACTTCCATTATACACGGATAGATTGATACAATCCAACTTCGCTTCAAAGAAGTCATATATGACCACCGCGCTTTACGCCGACCAGTAATCAACTCAAAACTAGAATATGAAGAACTTTTCCAACTTATCTATACTGAGTTCGCTTTGTCTCCCGATCCACACATTTTTATGTAAGGTATTTTTCGATATAGACGCTCCAATATTTGTTACGTGTTTTATCTTATTTCTGTACTTATTTTAAATATTTGCATTTATGTACTTTTCTTTCCTCCTCATTTTACAGAATTAATTCGTTATTTTATAGATACCTGTATAATGTATAATTTTGTTATTGTTGAATCGTAATTTTCTTCTTAAATACATATTAGCCTTTATTTCTTTCCATCATTTATAAATTTTACTAGATAGGTATATTTTCTATATTTTATTATGTAATTTCTAAACATATATTAACTTATTTTAATTTCTCGATTTATGTATATTTTCTTACGTCATCATTATCTTAGCATAAATTATAATTGCCTGCTTATATATATAATACCCCGGGGTGTCTCGCTTTTCCGGTCATATATTTTCAATACAAAAATAGGACTACTATTATAATAATATAATACGTCTATGTTTAATAATACGAAAATACGTCAAAATATTTTTCCGCAGCGAGCACTTTTTGTCTCATTTTATTTTACTTCAATAAAATTGATTGACGCTGCGATAATGTAATACGCAAACTATATTTAACGCCACTATATAACTACAGAGAACATCTCACAAACAAAAATAGTAGCATTTACAAATATCACCAATTTTGCCAGGCTGAATTTTCCACTTCTGTTATATATACACAGAGAGCGTTTGATCCATCCATGTTAGATATACTAACACTCAATATATACTATTATTTTTTACAGAAATGTGCACTCTTATTATATAAAACTGATGACGTTAGACACTCAATCACCATTCACTGTACAGACATTGGGTGACTTTATAACTGGTTTTATCTCGAAGTGTTAGTGTTAGTTTTAGTCTTAAAACCATCAAATGACACATTACCCGGTTTTAACACTAATTGTAAAAGTGTTAACGATAAAGCTAAATAAATTTTTAAAACCGAAACTTAGCGACTTTTCAAACATAAAAATGAGGTATAACTGGAACGAGAGTGAAATGTTGGATGCGTAAAATAGTTTGATGCAACACCACAGAGATTATTTAAAGGCCAAAAAATCTAACCACTTAAATGATTTACACAAAAAATACACAAGAATTATCAACTGAATCAGCGGTCATCGTTTCTTTTCTTAAAAATGTAGGAAAAGGAGTACAGAGAGGTATAAATTTTCTAATGTTACATATTTCATTTCAAACATTTTTTTCTGTTTGCTCATTATTAATATCATATAGTCAACGTTTTAAATACAATTTTTCCTTTTCAGACTATCAAAAAGAATCAAGTGAGCGGAGCTGGTTACAATTTGGACCAAATAAATAAAAATACATA
>JAYRBW010107446.1:0-18670 GCA_036023295.1 Invenusta paracnida
AACCATCCGCACACAGTCAGGTCCAGCAAGCATGTACAGTGTAAGAGCCTCAGGGTTCTCATAGAGACCAGTCGCTCCATCATGTTCCTGGAGGCTATTGTTAGACTGTTCATGGGCTTGGTCCTTGGCCATCAGGCTGAACTTTTTGGCTGATTTCTGAACAACGAAATTGCCTTTCATGAATTCAGCTTGTATTTCAGGGTGTTTCTTCCCTAGCTCAACCATGTCACGTACGTGTACTGGCAGCCAACGCACATAGTTTGTGTGGTCCAATGCGTGAAACCAGCCATACAGGTCGTCACATGATTGTACATACAGTGAGAAGTCCCCCTCCCTCAGGGATCTGACTAGACGGGCCATAAGCAACTTAAGCTCGATTATAGTCGACCAGTACTTGAACTGCAGAACACTTTAGGAACGTTGATTCCACATATGGAATGACTCTGGTGGGCCCATTACACTCTTGTAATACTCAGAGTATGCAGTCTGCTTTAGCAGGTACAAAGATATGAGGGAAACCTGATGGGCTTACCTTGTGCGCTTGATGTGATGCCCATCGAGTGCAGATTGTGCACGACCAGATGACAGGATCTCTGCCTGACAAAGTACTGTGACTCACCCTGAGTCACATAGAAGCTTCCTATCATAAAATGCATTTTGTCCTCAATGTGCAATGCACCAATCATAGCCACAAGCTTGTCTTCTCCCAAAGTGTCTGGGAATTGACATTGGATGAGTTTGATGATAGCATACAGTGGCTGATCTGCACCAAGTATGCACCTGGGTTGAGAAACTCGTTGCCCTGCATAGCCAGTTCCATTGAATGTTTCATTGAAGATGCGGATGCGACCTTGTCTGGGAAGAGTGGGTAGATACCAATCTCAGCAGGGGGCTTCACAGAACAGTCACTTGCTAGGGACGAGTTATGCCCGAACCGTCACCCTCTACTATACTGGACCCTTGTTCAGAACCTTGGAGATGTGTGCCATCCACGCCTGATCCTTTGCCATGGCACCTTGAACATCAAGGGTTGGTCTGACTTTGTTGATGCTGGATTTTGGAGCAAATACATCAGTATGAGTGAGTTCGACTGGGGGCTGGATCACATAAGAGTCTGATAACTTGGGAGATGATGTGTCAAAAGAGTCAAGTTTGATTGGAAAACGTTTCACTCCAGTGTTCTTGTATGAGAGGTGGTTGGTCACATTTAGAGCATATCCATGGAACTCCTCCTGTGAGAAATTTCCCTGAGCCTTGTCGTCTATATTATTATATTATCTACATCATGGGTGGTAAAAACATTGAGACGGCTGTTGGTAAGAATCACAACCCCATTCTGAGCATGCCGAGTGCAAACTGCTCGTGCAACACCTCGCTTCAATTCCATGACACGAGTGTAGGATACTAATATACTCTGTTCATTGTCAATCTCAATTTGTTTTTTGTTCCACCCATGCCCGTGCAGTTTGAGTCCATGGTAAAAGGGGAAGGGGGTTTCCCTCTCCTTGCTGCGCCTTACTGGTGAAGTTTTACAACATGATGTGTGCCCTTGAAAGTGTTGTATATAAGTAACTGGGAGATGTTGCATGCGACTTTCTCCCGTACATTCAAATTGGTATCGCCACCAATTTTCTCACGCCCATGAAGGACTGATGGACCCCGGAGTGCAACATTGAAGAAACTTCTCATCTCCTCGCAGACTGGAGCTGTGAGGTAGTTAGGTGGGAAGGATCCATCGATTTACTCAATTTGAGACCTATACATCTTAGCCAGCTCCTCAGTATCCTTGACTTTGTGCGATATATAAACCTCCTTTCTGCCTTCATTTCCTTTTGAAAACTCATCCCATTCAGGCAAGAGGTCAAGAAGGGGCTCTTTGAATCGAGTTGAGTGGGGCACTTTTTTATCTCAGCATGGGCGACTTTGTCACTCATAAGCTTTTAATACATCTCGCGTAGCTCTGAGAGCTTGAATGATATGGTGTCTGCATTTCCGATTATGACTACGATTTCAGCGCAGATAATGGGATCAAAGGGTGGAGGTGGGGGACCAACCGATTCTCGTCGCTCATCAGCGCGAGCAGAGTCTCTCAAACGTACATAACACTGATAGTGATAATAGGTGTCAGATGCATGTGCATCAGCCGCTTTAGCAACCAGTCTACCAAATAATTTGAAGTTTTGGTTAAAAAAAAAAGATTTGCGCTGCCACTCGAAAATTTGATTAAATGTTAAATTTGTAGTACTTGAAATTGGAATTAAGCAGTATTAAGCCCCACTATGTGCTGGTCTTAACCAGCCATTTATGAGTAGTAGTCAATTCTTTATCATACGGCCAAATATTGTTTAATTTTATTGTTAAATAATTTACTCAATAAATAAATACCCGGGGGCAGATAAAGTAAGGGGTACTGCTTGTAAAATGACTATTTTGACCCAAAAAATGACCTTGGAGTGTTGACCTTGACTTCAAATCATCAAAATAACATAATAATTGGATTTTTCGACCTCGAAAACCCCTGTTAAGTGGTATCATACATGGTTACAGCCCTTTTGGTTATTGAACTGAGTTTTCTCTATTCCGGGTGGCGGCCATTTTGTATTTTCTCCAATATGGCGCCCCCAGGTGACGCCTTTCTTGGCGCCCGTCAAAAATCGAAGGAGTATGGCATGGGCAACATCTTAGCTAAATTGGTGCTTTTGGAAGAATTTGAAGCAAACGGCCCTAAAATAGTCGTTTTTAAACATTTGAAATTAATTTTTGTGAATATTTTTAATCATATTCAATTTTAGTCATATATTGATATCTGATTAGTCATTATTTATACTAATAGACTAATCCACCAAAAAGGGCACAGTTACCATTTTTCCGGTAGATTTTCAAAGTTCAAGTAAATACAATAATCATTCTTAAAACATCATAATATAATTTCAATAAAAGTTGCAACAGTATTTATGTTAAGCTTTACTTTATGTTCTACACAGTTTTAAAGTTGCATAAAATTGTAAAAAATATGTTATTTTTATTATATTTTAAATCTTCAAATTTGCAGATACTAATACTTCTGTTTGATTTGTTTGAATAGCCAGTAAAATTTCTGATAGCAGTAATAATTGTATAAAATATTTATTTATTTATTTACTAAATATACATGCACGGTCATTCCTGACATTATCGGATGGCCTAACAGATAATAACATCAACATATATTCAGTCAACAGAGTCAGACCTAAAAGGCAAAAACAAGAACAAACAAGTTAATTATTATAGGTTCCGCGGAAGTTTGAATTTGAAGACCTCGATAGAGTTCGCAGTGTTGCATTGCTCGGGAAGTGAATTCCATATGCAAATGATGCGTGGAAGAAAGAGTTCATCAAAATCGAAGTTCTGATGTGTGGCACTTATATCTTCCGAGAGTGACCTCTGGTGATAGTTGCTGTGCAGCAGATATGTACTCATCTGCGGAGATGTCTACTAAATCCTTGACTGTCTTATATAGAGCTATAAAAGAGACTTTAGCGTTGTAGATACAGTCTTGTCTCGTGATAGCCTTGTACTTCCCATTTCGTCTATTATATTTCAACCAGACGTTTGACATGTTGAATAAAGATTACCTGTGAACTATTTGTTTGCTCATGGTGGCGTGTGTCTTGATTAATCCTTAATTTCATTCTCTCCAAATATACTTCAAACTCGGTAGTCATTCTAACTAGTTCCGGCCCAGCCACCATCCATCTTCTAAGAGCATTTGGATTTGAGTGAGTCCAACAGCACCACCGTCACTCTTCCTAGCAGCATTACTTTTCTCATGAGCCTGTCTAGAAACCTGATGAGAAAACTAGTTTTGTCTTGTGAACTGTGAATTTGCTATTGGTGAATTCAGTAGCAATGTCTGGGTGTGACTTGCTAAGACTCATCATGTCTCGAATGTGGATAGGTATCCATCGTGCATAGTTGGTATAGTTCATGCTGAAAAACCATGGTGCAAGCTGTGTGAGGCTGTCCATGTACAGGTGAAGTTTGCTGTCCTTAGTGATTTGACGAACATTAAAAGGAGGAGGTTCAGTTGAAGAGTGATGTGCCAGAATTGGAACTGTGGCACACCTCGAATTCGTTGACCACACTAGTCATTAAAGGATTTAGGGAGGCTTTCAGACTCCAGAGACTGTGTAATGGGCGTAAGACTTTGTCAGTAGGATATATATGCTGCTTGCTGTCACTAGATGCGCATGTCTGGTCCTTGTAACATGAGATGTATGCAGAAATGAATCTACAGTTCCAGGAGAAACAACTTTGGTCTGAACCAGGGCTTCCACCAATGCAGCATCTTCCAGCCAGTCTCCGATTACTTTTAGTCCAGCCAACTCTATATGCAGCCCTCCCAAGATAATGACGAAATGATCTTCTCTGTACGTTGATGACCAAGTTCACTTTTTTTACTTGGAGATGGTATATAGTGGTTGATCCACCACAGTGATAACTGGTTACTGTCCTTGATTGACTTCTATCACAGCTTTTTTAATTACCTCTATGGAGTGCCGTATCATACCAACAGACTTGGAGTTGTCGGGAAATGGAAAGTAGTGCTATGATCGTCGACAGATTATCTTGTCCTGACTTTTTACTGGCATGATAGGCTACTCATGATAAGTTACTGTCACTTTGTGGAATTTCTTGATACCTCTGTTTCACAGTATCCATGCCATCTGTAAATTAAGCAAAGTACATTAGAATTGTCAGAAAACAATTAAACAGTTACTCATTATATTACAACAATGTTATTGCATCACGTTCTTATGGCATGGTAATGGTTCGTGCGCTACTTCTAGAAAACATCAAAATTCGAGTACAAAAGGTTTGATATATATATACCTATTGAGAAGCTACCATCCTGTTATTCACAAAAATGTAATTCTTGCATTGTGCATCCAGTCACGTGACGTCACATGTCTAGACAAAAATCAATAAAAGTTATCAACTTATCAAAATTCGTGCACACCCTAAATTTTTCCCCAAGTTGTAGATTAAGGTCTGTAGTAACCGAAAATAAACGCAAGAATTATGGATTTCAGTCATTAAGCACCATAAGAATCGATAAAAAATCAATAAAAGTCACTGACTTATAAAAATTTGAGCACACCTTAAAATGTTCACCAAGTTGTAGGTAAAGGTCTACAGTAAACAAAAATAAATGCAAGAATGGTGGATTTCAGTCATTAAGCACCTTAAGAATCGATCCAACACCCCGTAGAATGAGGAAATTATAGCTGAAATTTAATATAGATTTCTGTGCTTATGGTGCAACCAATTAAACTATTTAAAGACGTAATCAATGGATTGAGATATTTATGGCCTTTGATTGGATGTATATCTTGCATATTTATTGATTGATTGTTAATATATTATACGTGAATATTATATTATACCGGTTATATTATACTGTTATATTATATATTATTATCCGAATTATACGTTATATTATACTGTGAATTCCTGAATATTTTGAAATAGGTGATGCATAACTTACGATTTTATGTCGTTTTGAAATCGGCAAATTTACTTATCTAAATGCGATCAAACATTAAATAATTTCACTTAAAACTGTTGGTTGTGGTCGGTAGTAAATTATAATGTAGAAGAAGGGTTAAAAATTACAGCTTAAATTAAATATCGATTTTTGTGCTTATGGTGCAACCAATTAAACTATTTAAAGACGTAGCCAATAGAATTCGAGGTTTGGCCAGCTTTAAACAACGTGTGGAAAGCTTGCAGTTTATTGATTAGTACCGTACACTTAACTATTTAAAATATAGATCAATGGTACCGTATGTTAACACATTACCCCATTAACACATTTTGATGTATTAATTAGAGTAATTAATAAGTCTATTTGATGTCTAATAATTACGTATTTCATTTCCCTAAATCTACCTATATGCCAATTTCAATGAATTCAACTGTATTATGTGCGAGTATAGTGAAACGACAAATCCAGTTTCTATTTCTTTTTTCTTGTTGTAGTGGAGCGATCCCGAATGGAAATATCCTCGAAGCATGCAAAGAAAGGTAAGATAATCAATCACGATTTTTTATAGTCTGCTGAAAGTAGACTATATTGCAATGCTAGCATCTTTTTGTTCTCCTTCTTTGTCTTTTTCTTGTACCAACAGGATAGTGTAGTAAAGTTAAATACTAGAACGACATTTACGATTTCATTCATTTTTTTACAACTGATAAAAAACATAACTCTTCTATCATAAACGTTTCTGATATACACCGATCATAAAATATATATCATAAAAATAATAGTACATTTTTTAGAAATCAAAAGTTATGTCAACCAAAAATTCATTGTATTTAATAAATTTCCATAATATTTTGATATTGAACTGTATTATATAGTTAATCAGTTGACATTGGATATTAATTGACTGCTGAAATGTAACATACACCAAAAGACCGCCATTCCGATTATAGCAGCTCCGATTATTTATTTGTTTGCTGTTGAATTTATATTCTCTTTTCAATCCTCCATTTCATTTTCTTTTCCAAATTCTCTGTTTTCATATTAAGCCGTTATTTTTTTCATTTCAGAGGTATGACAACGACCAAGAAATGTGTTCTGCACTGTAAATCTATTAAGGCCTCCGCTAAACTGCAAACCGCCCTAGACCTTCAGACTGGGAAAAAAATCAAGGAATGTGCTGAATTAAGGGCAAAACAGACCAATTTCGTTAATTCCAAATATTATAGAATAGTGAGCCAACTGCCCGAACTCCATGATGACAGCGTGAGTTTTTATAGGGTGTGCTATAAAAACTTCACTGCCATATCCAGTAGTCGTACACCGGTAGCTCAACAAGATAGAATCCCACAAGAAAACAGACTCAGGTCGGCAATAGATGAAATAGAGCCGAGCACTTCGAGAGGAATACTACCAAAATATGTATATTTTGCAATAAAAACAAAAAGGAAAAGGGTCCAATATTGAAAACTTGGGGAGATGTGAGATAAAGGAAGCTGAAAAAGCTATTAAAGCGGAAGTAATGGAAAATAAAACGGATGTACTATTGGTTAAATTATTAGACATTGCAACCATTATTCCTGCAAAAGCTCTATTTGGAAATCAGCCGAACGATCTGCGAATTTGAATAATACTGATGTTGAAGCTGGTAGTGATTGGCATAAAAGTAAAAGTACAGCATTTGTCGAATTGTGTTCTCATATATCAAAGTCTGTCATTGACGATAGCAAACCTGAATGGTTCCAGTCCCTTTTTGAACGATATCTAGATATCTGTAGTGATCTTAATGAGGTGTCAGTTTGTGCTTCTTGGTACCCCAAGGCCATGCTAGTTAAACATTTTGGCGATAAACTGCACTTTTCAAAGATGAAAAAAACTCAAGGTATCATTGTCCACAAGAAAACAATGACATTTGAAAATGCTGCACGTTGTGTTTTGAACTACATATATGGATACTGATGAGGCCCAAATTACTAAAGCAGCTCTCGCTTTGAGAAAGGCGTTACTTTCCGTAGAAAAACTACCGCTGCCAGAACCATTAAAAGTGGATGGACTTGTTGCAGGAGAAGGATCGCCACCAGAAATTGTAAAGACATTCTTTAAAATTTTGTATGGAGGACTTATACCAGATTGCAGAAACAATTAGGAGTCAACGAACAGGAAAGTTATTTCTGCTTCAGATGATGCACTTTTCATTGTGACAAATGGAAACATTAAGCCTAAAAAATAACTTCTTATCGGCCTGGGACTAAAATCTATGGCACACAGCAAAAAGGCGCTGAACATTTTGAATCGTTTATAAATTATAGTTGCAGAAGAAATCGAGACAGAGATAGCTCTTGGCGTCCAAGAATACCAAATGTTTACACCAGAAGGGTGTTTGAAAATGAAATTTTTAGATTAGCATTTGACAACTACGACGAAAATGTAGAAACGTTGTCTGGAAAGGGAACTCTACATGACACTATGGTAATTTTATATCAAAATATTCCTACTGGTATCTATGCTGAATCCGTCCGGCCAGTAGAACAACTACATGTTCCAAAAGTCAAAAGACGAAAAATCGATGTTCCCCACCAAGAACTGGAACCCTACAGAAAAAAACCACAAATGAAACAATAAATAAATAAACAAATAAAAATGTGTAAATATACTTTTATCAATGCCAAATACCAGTTAAGGCTTTCCTTCACACTCCCTATAAAGTGACAGAAGAAATACATGCTTCGAAACATTCATTTCAGCTTGAAGTTTTTTAAAGTCTTTTCTCTAACTGGCGAAGCTTTAAAAAGGTAATACGGTTTAATTCCAAGTGATACTACGTCATTTCCAAGTGTATTATAAGCTGCAAAAAAACATTATGTACTTTGTGAATATCTATCATATTAGAGTTAAGTTCATCATTCAACTTTTTATTCAATGACTTCATGACACTCCAAACATCTGATGACAATTGAAGTAGTTTGGTAGTGTACAATGGTACGATTGCATCCTTAATTTTCTGACATAATACATGAGCTTATGAGCTCTGCCGAGAGTTATTGAGCATAAATGAAATATTACCACTCTTTCATAAATATCCAACTGTCGCCAATTTCTCGCAGTTGTTGTCTCAGCAACCTCAATAGTATTGCCTACAGCAGAATTCCTTATTTTATTTTAAACTAACTGTTTGAAATATGGACTCAGCCCATCAGTATCATAATGAAAACAACACCAACATGTTTAATCGTCCTTCAAGCAAAATAAAAAGGTAGTTAAATATGTTTTTCTTGACCACTAGTGCATGCCTAATTGACTTCAGATAAAAAGGATTATTAATTAATTTATGAATAATTAAATGAAATTATTATATTTAGTGAGAAAGATTGCGCGTAGCGCAAAAAATTGAAGACTCAAAATAATTTTATTTATAGGGAAATAAATATTTTTGAAATTCTGTAAGCCACTTTTCAGAGAAAAGGCCTGTTTTTCACACCGGACCATCCTAAATGACATTTTAATAGCCAACATTTGGAATTTTTTCACAAATTAGAAGTAAGCATAATAGATCTTATTTAGATAATTTAGATAATTATTTCAAGTAGATGATAATAATGTTATACTAAATCTCAGATATCAAATAGCTTCAAAACTTTTAATATCCCCAATTAAATTAAATCTATTATTGGAGTGCCATAAAAATCAACACAAAAACCATAGATAATAAAAATGTTGCGAAAAGGGATTAAAATCGTTCACAACATGGCACTTTATATTTTCCCCAATATTTAATTTAGGACTTTATATTCTAATCTATGTATCACACTGAACCAATTTTAAGACAGTGCGTAACCGCATTCTAAGTAAAGATAAGAATAATCAAACGAAAAAATCAATGCACATTTGAACAACATAGTATTGTTATTCAATAAGAGTTCAAGAGGTTCAGTGACAATTAATTCTTAACGTCTGCATTAATGTAGTTTATAAGAGTTCGGTTGCACTTGAAATGAAGTGGGGCGATTTTATAAAAAAGTAATTGATGTGCGACGGAACATCATAATATTATTATTATCGATTAGTGCAATTAGGCGGGGTTAATGGACAACTAGCTTAATTTGTTGTTAGATTTTATAAAGTTAAGTGGCTCTTCAAATAGTGCCAGATGCATCTATTTCCTCAACATGTTCGATGAGTCAATCGTTCCTTGCAGCCTAATTAAAAAATTCGAGTTGCATTAATTTAATGTTTTGTTCAACGTTATGTCGATTACGTTATACAGATGATTTCACACATCATCGTATTAAAATGTGTATACAGATCGGCAAGCTATATTACTAAACGTCCTTACCACAAAACACTAAAAATAAACAAAATGCCTTTCACAACATTATTGCTACATAATAAAATTATTCCTAGTCCCCTAAAATCAGGATAACTATTTAAAAACGACTTTCACTGCCAAACAATACAATTTAATTAACTGTTATAACTTATGATCTTTATAACGTCTCTAATAAATATGATCGAACCAAAGAAAGATTTATCTTATTATTTATAATATGAAGTATAAGCATAGTGTTGTATACAAAACCAAACTAAAGCAAGAACGAAATCAAGGAGTGTTGCTACGTAACCCACCAGTGGATCCACTCGTGTACATGATGAGCGCAATATCCTCAACGCGCACCTTCTTCCGTTCTCCCCTTGTCCCAGATGAAGCCTTCCCGTGCTTCTCAACTGACTGCATGTCGACAACACTGATCCCAGGAGGGCTGCCCGTGGGTAGTGCTGTCGTGAGGAACTCCTCTGGAGTAGAGGTGCCCTCGAAGACAGCATTGTTCATGAATATTACATGCTTGACACGGTGATCATTTCTCCCATTTAGGACTTTGACCAATTTTGGAAGCAATTCGTCACTCGTGATCACTACTTTAGCCTATATAAAATGTAAAAAGATAAACATATCACGATGCTATAGTCGGGGTAAGTGAATTTGTAGGTTTGAGGGCATGTCTATGTATATATATACTCGTTTTTAGCGGGCATATGAATTAAAATCAGATTTTATATAAAGTGATTATCTATATCGATTTTAGGAGCCCCAATTATTTCAAATCGTTTCAGAGGGCAACCATCTATTGTAAGCAACTATTGATATCGCTGATTCTATCTATTACCAAATATTTTTAAAAACTCTTACTTTTATCAATTAAATCGTTTCTGCATAGTGCCGATCTATTCAAATGCTTTTAGATAGCGTTAATATATTCAAAGCGTTTTTAGAAGGGCATCGATCTATTCAAACAGCTATACGTAGAGTGCTTATATATTCGAATTTTTGTAGGGGCCCTCAATAATCCTAATTGTTACTAAGGACGATCATCCTTCCAAATCGTTTTTATGGTGCACTTATCCAGTAAAAGATTGTTTTGTCTGATTAATGATTTCTAGATGGCACATATATCAATATAAATCGATTTTAAGTACTAGTGTCCGATATTCCAAAGTTTTTAAGAGAAACCAATTAACCTTAAACAATCGATTAATTGGGACGCCTTATTGAAGAAACATACTCACTTCAGCCTCGATAATACCATGCATGAGAGCATCATCTCCCAATGTAGCATACAGTGTCACTACAGGCAGTGAGAAGCGCAAACAGGCTTGTACAGCAATCATCCATTCGGCGCGAGTCTCGGCATAGAAGACAACTCGGTCCTCACCTCCGGATTTTAGGTGGCCCAAGGCGAGGAGGCCAAGGCCAAAGTTCTCTATTCGACGGTCCAACTCGGCAAATGTTTCCCATTGGTAATTGCCAAGCTCCAGTTTTAGGAACTCACGACCATTTGCTTGCACCTAATTGAAGATCGTCATAAAATTTAGGAATAATTTTGTAAACAATAATCATAATGTAATTTATAAATATGTTTTCTTGACAAAAAGCATGACACATATTAAGCATAAATTTAACTTGTGTTATCATGAACATAATATATTCACTAACAACAAATTGCATTCTTCAAGAAGTTAAGACTTAATAAAAACTGTAAATCAAAACTTTTTCAGATAGTAATACACACATCTCTACTATATAAAACAATAAGTCAGTTCGAATAACTTCTGAAGATTCTATGGATAATACAGGAATAAACCACTTGATTAAATATGAAACATTTACGATTGATACAACTTTTAAGGTTGTTGAAATGGCTTATTAGTATAAAATTGTTATCGCCATACCTTTCTTTCGGTAAATCATTTACCAACTTGTAAGCAGTCGATTATTTGACCGTATCACAAGTGGTTAAACTTTAGCAAACCTCTCATGTGTTGTCTTGAATCAGCTATAAATATTTCACAATTCAATGAATTCCGGTCGTCATCGAACTTCGGAGGCTCATGTTGTGTAATCTTTCGATATTTAAATTTTGTTTAAAAATGTAGCTACTTCTGTTATTAATTTTTTCAATGTACCCTTTAGAGATCTCAATTTTTGGCATTAATTAATAACCCGTTTTAGAAGTTCTAAATTAATTGTAGCGTCATATACTAGTTCCATATCTGGCTCAGTTTTGATAAGTATGGAATGCATTGTTGTCAAAAACTAAATTCTATATAGCTTACTGTTAAAGTATTAATAGGTATGTTAATAATATTACGTAGTGGTTTACATTTCAAAGTAATTGCTTCAGAAATTGTTCAGTGTAAAATAAATAAAAATACAATTACTTTAATATTTAATTGCAATTCCTGTTAATTAATAATAGATCTTAACGCCCAACAAATAGAAATGCTTTTAGCAGACACGCCAATAAGAACAGTTTGTTTTTTATGTGCCACACTTCTGGAAGCCAAGGAAGGTGTAAACACAGCATGGCTGGAAAAACATCTGCTGTAAGTGTTGTGTCTGTTCATTCTCCCAAATATTACTATAACAAGAAAACGTATTGAAAGGGATAGACAGAAACAAACATCTCCTTTCGGCTTTGTGGGCGTGCGTGTGAATGAATAAATGTGGATGAAGCACATAAACGGAGAATAAACTTGTTTGTGTGTATGACATTAGCCATAGACGCATCAGAGAAGGGAAAACGAAGTCAAGTGGGGAATGAGTCTTTCTCGGTATATAAATCGATGAAGTAAGAACAAGCCCAACATACAGACAAATTGAAATTAGTAACTCGTCTCTACACTGTCTGTCAGTCTCTCTCTCTCTCTCTACCATACCCATGCATACATAGATTGTTTGTTTGACCTTAGCCTTACTTTCCAACTTCCAAGGTTGCTAAAACACCAATTGGAGTTGAATCTAAAAGTACGATTAACTATTAATGACTGTATCCTCTTCTTCACCTTTCCGAATGTTTATTTTGTAAATAGCATATTATTCACATATGCTAAAGGATACGTCATACTATTAGTCGGACAAATATTAATACATGCTATCATCAATTAAATAAAGCCAATTTCATCAGAATTATTAGTAATAATAATTGTATATAATCAAATTGTAAAATGTTTAGTTAACTATTGAATACATTTTCATTTAAAAAATACACGTTACATATAAAATCAAAATTATTATTATTTACATAGTACTAAGCAAATTCTTAATCACATTCCATTCAAATAAATAAATTCCAATAATGCTACATATTTATATAAATTATAATAATTTGTATTTTCTGTAGTAAGCAAATGTCTAATCACATTCCATTTAAATCAATAAATTCCAATAATGCTGTATATTAATAAAAAATACAACAATTCTTTTTTATGCAGTAAGTTAATTATTAATCACATTCCAGTTAAATAGATAAATTTAGGTTAAATCTAGCAGTGTTTTGTGGATATAGTGAAAACACACATCATGAATCAAGAATTCCTGAAATATTTTTTACTAAAAACCACACACTTTCGATAAATCTGGTTGGTAAATTTAGGGCAACATTATCTTAACATATGAATATAGTATAACAATTATAGAAGATATCCTTTTACAAATCATACCGAGACGTTCAAAAATTACCAATTACAATCAATATAGGCCATTTCACAGTGCCAGTCATCGCATGTCTTGTACTGCGAACTAACTGTATGTTACTTGGCGACTACAATATTATAGTGCATTTGTCATATAAGAATACTGGTAAAATGCCGATTTCGATAAATGAAAGGAATCAACAGGATGCAAGATATGAACACTATAATACGTTACTAGATGAAAAGGAAAATAAAAGGGCTAACAAATGAAGACAACAAGAACAAAAGCAACCATATAACGAGAAAGTAGAATGCTAGTGAGAGTTTCGTAAAAATGGAATATTTTGTAAGACAATTTGTTAAAATTATACCAATAAGGTATTGCAAAATTAGCTGACAAACTAATTTAAATAAACTGTTTGATTAACTGTTATACGTATGACTACTTATGATAAATATGAACCATATACTATTATAATAAAACATTAACAAATTTTATCGGTTCATAACTATAAATTTGTTACAAAAACTTGGATTTCAACTATTGATTCATGTTTTAAATAATTATTTAACATATAATTTTTTGTCATTACAATAAAAATATCAACTTATTTACGCATAGCAAGATTAACAGTCTCGTTATTAATGAATGAGAAACAAAATTACAATCCAATAAAATGATTGTACAAATTATATTAATGTATTCATCATAACAGAGTCCACTAGGGTACTGTTTAAAACTATAGCGTTTAATTTCATTAAAGGACAAAATTCATTGTCACAAAATAACAAAATTTCTTGGGCATTTTCTAAAGATTTTGTGTCTTAAATTTAGAACGATAAAACAGCAGAGTCTTCAGATTTCAAAAAGCTGTTATATTTGTATTATATTGTTTAAGCCTAAGCTTTGCATGATAATCGTTAATAATTTGTATAATTGAATCAAATTATTTTCTTTCTCTTTATAAATAATATAGTTATCACATCTTTCTCCTACATTTAGTCAGCTAATTTTTAGAAAACCCCATGTTTTCGTGAACAAATCTTCCTTTTATAATTATCTATATTTTGGTTTGAACTTGTAATATATTTTCAAATGAAAGTTCATATAATATATACTCTCGGTCTAAATAAAAAACGGTTTATGATGCTTAATAGTTTGTAAATACAGTTTTAGCTCGTAAACATTTTTATGCTTTAGTTTGGTAAAATAACAACACTCCGTCTTCAGTTTACATAATTGAAAAATAATCTTACTTTAAAAATAACTTAATTCATTAAATAGTCATGAATTTACAACATAAAATGTTTAACAGCACGCGATGTTGCTTTAAGCAAAAAATAAGCAAAGTTAAATCGTAGAAAATTTACATTTGTTTTTTGTCTCTGTATGAAGATTATATGAATTTTATCCTATAAGGTGTCATCGACACCTATTATAATATCGCTTTAATAGGAAAACTTCCGATCTATATAGTAAACACTAACTATCCTCCACACTGTTGTATTAATAATCTGATTAGTCTTGTTGACTCACCTCAACATGTTTGGCAATGACCTCCCTTGTGCCCAATGCCTTTTTCTCTGGCCACAGCTTTAAACTCCGGTTCCACACGTCATCCAAAGTGACACACCCTGGGAACATGGATGTAGTGAGCTCATCCATGGATTCAAGGTTCCTCCATGCTGAACCTGGCTCCCCCTCGCGCGCAGGTCGAGCCATAATGGCCGGCTGGGTGCGTCTATCTCTCCAAATGAGATGAATTGGCCAAGCGACCAATTCGTAGATGTAGTTGAGGACGCGAATAGCGCCAATGGCCAGAGGAACCATTATTTCGGGCATACTAGCTCTCTATCTATTCTGCAATGTATGGTGCAAGATGTTGAGAGTTACTTTATCTTTATTTATATTATAATAACATAGCCATTATAAGAATATATTGTATTCATATTTCAAAAGATACCAAAAGTATTAAGACAAATAATTAAATATTTAATGCATAATCGATGAATATTTCAATAAATTTAAAATTTTACAACTTATAAGTTTGTAATACGGGCATTTTGTTAATTGTAGTCATTTATTACCTATATATAATATTTGATAAGAGTTAATCAAAAGGTAAAAACACAAATATAAAGTATACATTTATTAAAGCAAATAATTTGATTCAACATTGTTCGAAATAAAATATAGATTAAGAATAATAGTATAAAAGATAACTAGAAAAACAACTGTGACTACAAAATTCCATTGGTTAAATCAGAATGTAACATCAAATATGCAACAAAAAATGCATAAAAATAGTATAAAAAGTGATCTTAGTATAGAATTGATATAATCAAATTGTACAATGAAAATAAAATCGAATATATATTTCTAACCTGAGAGAAAATGTTACTATGTACATAGATATATATTTAAGATAAGATTAATTGTACCATTACATCTGTATTATTCATTTTGGTACATAGTGTGCACAATATGTACACATATGCTATAGATTTATTGATGTATATTCTTCTGTTTAATGTTTTTATACACTTGTCTGTCTGTAGCTGTGTTTGCAAAATATATGTTGTTAAATGCTTAATGTACTTAAGGTAATTTATAAACTGCTTAGACAAGTCAAAATTGGTCAATTCATAAACTGATTATTAAATTTAAGACTGGGTAATATGCCTTATACCGAATATACAATACATAATAAAAATTATTGTAACTTCTAAACAGCAGAAACTATTCTAAAAATGCAATGAATACATAATAATGACTATTTATTTTTTAATTGTTTTGTCTGCTATATTTATGAAGAATGTAACTCCTTGTAGACTATTTTGATGAGCATACTATTTCTCCACTACATTAATATTATATAACATGTTATCTACTCCAATCTCCAATAAATTTGGAGATAATTTTTTATTAAAATTTGAAAAAGCACAAAAATGTATTTAGATTAATTCAATAAAACTTGGATATAATAAAATGGTAGATTAAATATGCAAATTTACATGCATTTGATCTTACAACAGAATGTAATAAAGGATGCAATTACGAAATTGGAAGTGATGAATTACAACTATTTAGTTACATTTCAAAATAAACAAGAGTTAAAATAGTACAACTGTTTTTTGTGTAAACAAAAAACTTTAAAAATATATATAATTGGACTTTTTCAGATCAAATTAAATTATTTCTATATTAATACACAAGATAGAAATATCTAATGTCCTAATAAGAAAATATTCCATGTTCTAATTAGCATGTTCAGAAAGTCATATAAAAATCAAGTTATGTTACAAATTATATAAATGTGTTTATTTTAAAGCTATGAAATTTACAATAATTTACACTATGAAATTAAAATATAGTATAACATGGAGTTTAATGGGTTAAATTGATTGGAGAATAAAATAAAAATATATTTATCCAAAGCAATGAAAAGGATTTAGAAGAATTAAGAACATAATATTTTACAAAAATACTAAATATGTTCTATGACTTTAGAACATGGAAATAATATAGAATATAATTTGTAACATTTTACTGCATACCTGTATAATATAAACTAACAAATGAATTTGAAAGAAGTGATAAATATAAAGATTTTATTCTCAGTGGAAGCAAATCCTAAAAATGTAGTAATGTATACAAATGATTTTGTTGTATAAAAAAAGTGGCGTTCTAGAGTATATAATACAAATTTATGGACTTTAAAATAATCAGATGTATACAAACAGGCCATGGCAGACAGATTAAAACATATTAATAAATGATAACATAACATTTACCTTCTAAGTTTTCATGTCCCTTGTACTATATTCCAGAAATTCATTTATTAATGATGTAGTCATTTTTTGAATTGGACTTGGTAAGGTATACCCTTTAAATCTTTGTTGTTTTAGTTGAAATCTACATTTTTCACATTTATATTAAGATGTATGTTTTAATAAGATTAATATGTTCATATATATATATTATAATGTCTTATTCTAGGCATGTTCTATAATTAAATGTAAATAAAAAAATGTTTTTCCTTAAACTTGGTAATATATTAAAATGTGCATTGAGGAAAAAAAATGTATTTAGATTTATAGAACACATGCCAAGAATAAAAAAATATAATATATATGAATATATATTAACCTTCAGAGTGTATTCTGAAGATAAGTATACTTGAGTGTATTTCTTCAAAATACATTTACCTGCAAGATAACAGTACATTATCTAGAAAGATACAACCAAAATAATTGGAACAATATATCTGTAAAAAAATACTCAATCAGAAAACATGAAATATGTGAGATAGTTATATGTCAAAATATTTTCTATCACTAATCAGTAATGTAAATTTTAACTAGCATCATGGATATAATTATAAATATTTTTATATATCATTGGTCAAGAGCTAACAGACTTAGCAATAAGGGTTTGTTACAGAACTTCTTATCAGTGATGTAAACTTTAACTAACAACAGCATAATTAATACTGTTGACAATAAATTCAGAATCTGAACAGTTCTGAACTGGGCCAACAATTTGACTATTAAATCACTTTCAAATCTTCCTCAAATAATTATATTAACAATATACTATAACAACAAAAGTATGAAACAGTACCAATAAAAGAATAACTTATATTCTAAAATTATATATACTTTTATGTGGCACCAAAAAATGTTGTAACATTTTTAAAAACAATTATTAATTTATTTGATAATTGAAAACAGTTTAAAATTGGTCGAGTGTGTTTTGAATCAGTTGACTAGGTTTGAACTATTCCACTTTTAGAGTTATAATATTATAAATATTATAGCTGGATCAATATATATATAATTTTAGAATATAAGTTATTCTTAGTACTATTGTACACATTTGTTGTTAAAGTATATACTTTTATGTTATAAAGTTTCCCTTTGGAGCAATATCTTACGACTTTGAAAATAATTTGGAGCTAATTTTAAATTATGTACCAATTTGAATTTGTTAGTAATACTAATACTGTGTACCGAGGACAACAAGAGTTTAAAGGACAGTAAATGCACAAAATCATGAAAAAAATCTTTGAGGCGGACTTTTGTATTTCTGTAATTTAGCCCAGTTTTCGTGGTAAGTATGTTATATCATTTAAAAAGTAGAAAAAAAGTTTAGAGAAATATGTATTTTATATTTTT